>CAUVYM010000522.1:12500-13933 GCA_963556165.1 Tipula helvola
ATAGAATAGGAATTTTTTTTTTTTTTTTTTTTTTTTTTTAATTTTTTTTTTTTTAAATAGAATAAAATTTTTTTTTTTTTCATTAAATATTTTTATAAGTATAAAATTTACAATAAAATAAAATAAAACAATGTATGCAGTACTTGCAATTGGGTTAGTACTTGCAACTGGGTTAGTACTTGCAACTGTGTTAGTACTTGCAACGTGGTTCGTACTTGCAACGTGGTTCGTACTTGCAACTGGGTTCGTACTTGCAACGTGGTTCGTACTTGCAACGTGGTTCGTACTTGCAACGTGGTTCGTACTTGCAACTGGTTTCGTACTTACAACATGGTTCGTACTTGCAACGTGGTTCGTACTTGCAACGTGGTTCGTACTTACAACGTGGTTCGTACTTGCAACGTGGTTCTTACTTGCAACGTGGTTCGTACTTGCAACGTGGTTGGTACTTGCAACGTGGTTCGTACTTGCAACGTGGTTCGTACTTGCAACGTGGTTCGTACTTACAACGTGGTTCGCAAGAAACTTGCAAGAATTTTTTTTTTTTTTTTTTTTTAATGGAATAAGAAATTTTTTTTTTTTTTTTAAATAGAATAGAAAATTTTTTTTTTTTTTTTTTTTTTTTTTTTAATTTTTTATTTTTTTTTTTTTTTTAAATAGAACAACGTGGTTCGTACTTGCAACGTGGTTCGTACTTACAACGTGGTTCGTACTTGCAACGTGGTTCGTACTTGCAACGTGGTTCGTACTTGCAACGTGGTTCGTACTTGCAACGTGGTTCGTACTTGCAACGTGGTTCGTACTTGCAACGTGGTTCGTACTTGCAACGTGGTTCGTACTTACAACGTGGTTCGCAAGAAACTAGCAAGAAAATTTTTTTTTTTTTTTTTTTAATGGAATAAGAAATTTTTTTTTTTTTTTAAATAGAATAGGAAATTTTTTTTTTTTTTTTTTTTTTTTTTTAATTTTTTTTTTTTTTTGAAATAGAAGAATTTTTTTTTTTTTTTAAATAAAAGAGGAAGTTTTTTTTTTTTTTTTTTTTTTTTTTTAATTTTTTTTTTTTTTAATAGAATAGGAAATTTTTTTTTTTTTTTTTTTTAAATAGAATAGGAAATTTTCTTTTTTTTTTTTTTTTTTTTTTTATTTTTTTTTAAATAGAATAGGAAATTTTTTTTTTTTTGTTAGATAGAATAGGAAATTTTTTTTTTTTTTTTTTTTTTTTTTTTTTTAATTTTTTTTTTTTTTTTTTAAATTGAATAGGAATTTTTTTTTTTTTTTTTTTTAATTTTTTTTTTTTTTTTTTTTTAAATATAATAGGAAAATAGGAAATTTTTTTTTTTTTTTTTTTAATTTTTTTTTTTTTTTTTAAATAGAATAGGAAATTTTTTTTTTTTTTTTTTTTTTTTTTGTTTTTTTTTTGTTAAATAAAATAG
>CAUVYM010000523.1:0-33080 GCA_963556165.1 Tipula helvola
ACATATGGTTGAGGGTCACTAATATTCGCTAAATAAATTATTATTTAATAATTTTTGATATGTAAATATTTTATTATATTTACAATATTGTATTAAACAATATTTGTGTAATAATAAATCGGTAAAAGACGCAAGTCATTTATATAATAATTTATGATGTAGTTTTTAAAATCCGTTTTATAATTATTAACGTTATAAAAGTTACAGCAAACTGCGTGAAGTTATGTGAACTGCAGGACACATGATCATCAACATTTTGAACGCACATTAAGGTCCATGCTAATAGTATATAATACTCTGCTTGGACCACATATGGTTGAGGGTCACTAATATTCGCTAAATAAATTATTATTTAATAATTTTTGATATGTAAATATTTTATTATATTTACAATATTGTATTAAACAATATTTGTGTAATAATAAATCGGTAAAAGACGCAAGTCATTTATATAATAATTTATGATGTAGTTTTTAAAATCCGTTTTATAATTATTAACGTTATAAAAGTTACAGCAAACTGCGTGAAGTTATGTGAACTGCAGGACACATGATCATCAACATTTTGAACGCACATTAAGGTCCATGCTAATAGTATATAATACTCTGCTTGGACCACATATGGTTGAGGGTCACTAATATTCGCTAAATAAATTATTATTTAATAATTTTTGATATGTAAATATTTTATTATATTTACAATATTGTATTAAACAATATTTGTGTAATAATAAATCGGTAAAAGACGCAAGTCATTTATATAATAATTTATGATGTAGTTTTAAAATCCGTTTTATAATTATTAACGTTATAAAAGTTACAGCAAACTGCGTGAAGTTATGTGAACTGCAGGACACATGATCATCAACATTTTGAACGCACATTAAGGTCCATGCTAATAGTATATAATACTCTGCTTGGACCACATATGGTTGAGGGTCACTAATATTCGCTAAATAAATTATTATTTAATAATTTTTGATATGTAAATATTTTATTATATTTACAATATTGTATTAAACAATATTTGTGTAATAATAAAACAATTTTGGTGGAGGCGCTGTGAAGGGTAGAGCAGCCGTCATATTGCGATCCCTTTAGACTCATCCTCCTATCGAAGATTCGTTATATATAATATATAAAAATAATATTAAAACAAGATGAACTAAGTAGTAGAAAGAAGAATAAGATTGGTCGCAAAACAAGATGTTAATAATAAAACATTTATAGGAAGGATCATTAAAGTTGATTAAATTATTGAAGTTGATTGACAGTCGCCTAAGGATACACCATGAAGAATGCTAAAATCGACATTACATGTCCGATTTAGTTGAAACTTGGTACATATCCATAGAATGGCCTTACAAAGGGTAACGATAGAATAAATTGTCATTTTTATTTTACCAAATTTTTTTTTCTGATTTCGTGATCCAGTGGGTCTGTAAGTATATTAAGGGGGAAGGAATATTGAAAAAATCTAAAATGTCCGATACATGTCCGATTTAGTTGAAACTTGGTACATATCCATAGAATGGCCTTACAAATCGATTGGAAAAGCAAAAATTGCATAAAAAAATTCAAACGTCGATTTTTGATTGTCTACCATAGTATACTGCTATGGAGAAGACTTAGCGAGAAGCGATGTGCGAAAATGTCTATAAATCAGAAAGTACAGCCCGTATGGGCAAAACGGTACATGTTCTGAATAGATGAGACGATAACGAATAAAGCTCAATACTTTTCGGGCCGCTAGGCCTCCTAGAAGTATTTTACAAAGAAGCGTGAAGTTGAGGTTCCGCATAGGTCGAGACAGCATGTTCTAAGAACGTGTATAAATAAAGAACTATACACCCCCATCGTAAGCCAGTACCTGTTCTGGATAGATAAAATGATAAAGAACTACATGACGAAGTCTCAAGGTCATACAGTTACCGCATCGGATGTAATAAATTATTGAAGTTGATTGACAGTCGCCTAAGGATACACCATGAAGAATGCTAAAATCGACATTACATGTCCGATTTAGTTGAAACTTGGTACATATCCATAGAATGGCCTTACAAATCGATTGGAAAAGCAAAAATTGCATAAAAAAATTCAAACGTCGATTTTTGATTGTCTACCATAGTATACTGCTATGGAGAAGACTTAGCGAGAAGCGATGTGCGAAAATGTCTATAAATCAGAAAGTACAGCCCGTATGGGCAAAACGGTACATGTTCTGAATAGATGAGACGATAACGAATAAAGCTCAATACTTTTCGGGCCGCTAGGCCTCCTAGAAGTATTTTACAAAGAAGCGTGAAGTTGAGGTTCCGCATAGGTCGAGACAGCATGTTCTAAGAACGTGTATAAATAAAGAACTATACACCCCCCATCGTAAGCCAGTACCTGTTCTGGATAGATAAAATGATAAAGAACTACATGACGAAGTCTCAAGGTCATACAGTTACCGCATCGGATGTAATAAATTATTGAAGTTGATTGACAGTCGCCTAAGGATACACCATGAAGAATGCTAAAATCGACATTACATGTCCGATTTAGTTGAAACTTGGTACATATCCATAGAATGGCCTTACAAATCGATTGGAAAAGCAAAAATTGCATAAAAAAATTCAAACGTCGATTTTGATTGTCTACCATAGTATACTGCTATGGAGAAGACTTAGCGAGAAGCGATGTGCGAAAATGTCTATAAATCAGAAAGTACAGCCCGTATGGGCAAAAACGGTACATGTTCTGAATAGATGAGACGATAACGAATAAAGCTCAATACTTTTCGGGCCGCTAGGCCTCCTAGAAGTATTTTACAAAGAAGCGTGAAGTTGAGGTTCCGCATAGGTCGAGACAGCATGTTCTAAGAACGTGTATAAATAAAGAACTATACACCCCCATCGTAAGCCAGTACCTGTTCTGGATAGATAAAATGATAAAGAACTACATGACGAAGTCTCAAGGTCATACAGTTACCGCATCGGATGTAATAAATTATTGAAGTTGATTGACAGTCGCCTAAGGATACACCATGAAGAATGCTAAAATCGACATTACATGTCCGATTTAGTTGAAACTTGGTACATATCCATAGAATGGCCTTACAAATCGATTGGAAAAGCAAAAATTGCATAAAAAAATTCAAACGTCGATTTTTGATTGTCTACCATAGTATACTGCTATGGAGAAGACTTAGCGAGAAGCGATGTGCGAAAATGTCTATAAATCAGAAAGTACAGCCCGTATGGGCAAAACGGTACATGTTCTGAATAGATGAGACGATAACGAATAAAGCTCAATACTTTTCGGGCCGCTAGGCCTCCTAGAAGTATTTTACAAAGAAGCGTGAAGTTGAGGTTCCGCATAGGTCGAGACAACATGTTCTAAGAACGTGTATAAATAAAGAACTATACACCCCCATCGTAAGCCAGTACCTGTTCTGGATAGATAAAATGATAAAGAACTACATGACGAAGTCTCAAGGTCATACAGTTACCGCATCGGATGTAATAAATTATTGAAGTTGATTGACAGTCGCCTAAGGATACACCATGAAGAATGCTAAAATCGACATTACATGTCCGATTTAGTTGAAACTTGGTACATATCCATAGAATGGCCTTACAAATCGATTGGAAAAGCAAAAATTGCATAAAAAAATTCAAACGTCGATTTTTGATTGTCTACCATAGTATACTGCTATGGAGAAGACTTAGCGAGAAGCGATGTGCGAAAATGTCTATAAATCAGAAAGTACAGCCCGTATGGGCAAAACGGTACATGTTCTGAATAGATGAGACGATAACGAATAAAGCTCAATACTTTTCGGGCCGCTAGGCCTCCTAGAAGTATTTTACAAAGAAGCGTGAAGTTGAGGTTCCGCATAGGTCGAGACAGCATGTTCTAAGAACGTGTATAAATAAAGAACTATACACCCCCATCGTAAGCCAGTACCTGTTCTGGATAGATAAAATGATAAAGAACTACATGACGAAGTCTCAAGGTCATACAGTTACCGCATCGGATGTAATAAATTATTGAAGTTGATTGACAGTCGCCTAAGGATACACCATGAAGAATGCTAAAATCGACATTACATGTCCGATTTAGTTGAAACTTGGTACATATCCATAGAATGGCCTTACAAATCGATTGGAAAAGCAAAAATTGCATAAAAAAATTCAAACGTCGATTTTTGATTGTCTACCATAGTATACTGCTATGGAGAAGACTTAGCGAGAAGCGATGTGCGAAAATGTCTATAAATCAGAAAGTACAGCCCGTATGGGCAAAACGGTACATGTTCTGAATAGATGAGACGATAACGAATAAAGCTCAATACTTTTCGGGCCGCTAGGCCTCCTAGAAGTATTTTACAAAGAAGCGTGAAGTTGAGGTTCCGCATAGGTCGAGACAGCATGTTCTAAGAACGTGTATAAATAAAGAACTATACACCCCCATCGTAAGCCAGTACCTGTTCTGGATAGATAAAATGATAAAGAACTACATGACGAAGTCTCAAGGTCATACAGTTACCGCATCGGATGTAATAAATTATTGAAGTTGATTGACAGTCGCCTAAGGATACACCATGAAGAATGCTAAAATCGACATTACATGTCCGATTTAGTTGAAACTTGGTACATATCCATAGAATGGCCTTACAAATCGATTGGAAAAGCAAAAATTGCATAAAAAAATTCAAACGTCGATTTTTGATTGTCTACCATAGTATACTGCTATGGAGAAGACTTAGCGAGAAGCGATGTGCGAAAATGTCTATAAATCAGAAAGTACAGCCCGTATGGGCAAAACGGTACATGTTCTGAATAGATGAGACGATAACGAATAAAGCTCAATACTTTTCGGGCCGCTAGGCCTCCTAGAAGTATTTTACAAAGAAGCGTGAAGTTGAGGTTCCGCATAGGTCGAGACAGCATGTTCTAAGAACGTGTATAAATAAAGAACTATACACCCCCATCGTAAGCCAGTACCTGTTCTGGATAGATAAAATGATAAAGAACTACATGACGAAGTCTCAAGGTCATACAGTTACCGCATCGGATGTAATAAATTATTGAAGTTGATTGACAGTCGCCTAAGGATACACCATGAAGAATGCTAAAATCGACATTACATGTCCGATTTAGTTGAAACTTGGTACATATCCATAGAATGGCCTTACAAATCGATTGGAAAAGCAAAAATTGCATAAAAAAATTCAAACGTCGATTTTTGATTGTCTACCATAGTATACTGCTATGGAGAAGACTTAGCGAGAAGCGATGTGCGAAAATGTCTATAAATCAGAAAGTACAGCCCGTATGGGCAAAACGGTACATGTTCTGAATAGATGAGACGATAACGAATAAAGCTCAATACTTTTCGGGCCGCTAGGCCTCCTAGAAGTATTTTACAAAGAAGCGTGAAGTTGAGGTTCCGCATAGGTCGAGACAGCATGTTCTAAGAACGTGTATAAATAAAGAACTATACACCCCCATCGTAAGCCAGTACCTGTTCTGGATAGATAAAATGATAAAGAACTACATGACGAAGTCTCAAGGTCATACAGTTACCGCATCGGATGTAATAAATTATTGAAGTTGATTGACAGTCGCCTAAGGATACACCATGAAGAATGCTAAAATCGACATTACATGTCCGATTTAGTTGAAACTTGGTACATATCCATAGAATGGCCTTACAAATCGATTGGAAAAGCAAAAATTGCATAAAAAAATTCAAACGTCGATTTTTGATTGTCTACCATAGTATACTGCTATGGAGAAGACTTAGCGAGAAGCGATGTGCGAAAATGTCTATAAATCAGAAAGTACAGCCCGTATGGGCAAAACGGTACATGTTCTGAATAGATGAGACGATAACGAATAAAGCTCAATACTTTTCGGGCCGCTAGGCCTCCTAGAAGTATTTTACAAAGAAGCGTGAAGTTGAGGTTCCGCATAGGTCGAGACAACATGTTCTAAGAACGTGTATAAATAAAGAACTATACACCCCCATCGTAAGCCAGTACCTGTTCTGGATAGATAAAATGATAAAGAACTACATGACGAAGTCTCAAGGTCATACAGTTACCGCATCGGATGTAATAAATTATTGAAGTTGATTGACAGTCGCCTAAGGATACACCATGAAGAATGCTAAAATCGACATTACATGTCCGATTTAGTTGAAACTTGGTACATATCCATAGAATGGCCTTACAAATCGATTGGAAAAGCAAAAATTGCATAAAAAAATTCAAACGTCGATTTTTGATTGTCTACCATAGTATACTGCTATGGAGAAGACTTAGCGAGAAGCGATGTGCGAAAATGTCTATAAATCAGAAAGTACAGCCCGTATGGGCAAAACGGTACATGTTCTGAATAGATGAGACGATAACGAATAAAGCTCAATACTTTTCGGGCCGCTAGGCCTCCTAGAAGTATTTTACAAAGAAGCGTGAAGTTGAGGTTCCGCATAGGTCGAGACAGCATGTTCTAAGAACGTGTATAAATAAAGAACTATACACCCCCATCGTAAGCCAGTACCTGTTCTGGATAGATAAAATGATAAAGAACTACATGACGAAGTCTCAAGGTCATACAGTTACCGCATCGGATGTAATAAATTATTGAAGTTGATTGACAGTCGCCTAAGGATACACCATGAAGAATGCTAAAATCGACATTACATGTCCGATTTAGTTGAAACTTGGTACATATCCATAGAATGGCCTTACAAATCGATTGGAAAAGCAAAAATTGCATAAAAAAATTCAAACGTCGATTTTTGATTGTCTACCATAGTATACTGCTATGGAGAAGACTTAGCGAGAAGCGATGTGCGAAAATGTCTATAAATCAGAAAGTACAGCCCGTATGGGCAAAACGGTACATGTTCTGAATAGATGAGACGATAACGAATAAAGCTCAATACTTTTCGGGCCGCTAGGCCTCCTAGAAGTATTTTACAAAGAAGCGTGAAGTTGAGGTTCCGCATAGGTCGAGACAGCATGTTCTAAGAACGTGTATAAATAAAGAACTATACACCCCCATCGTAAGCCAGTACCTGTTCTGGATAGATAAAATGATAAAGAACTACATGACGAAGTCTCAAGGTCATACAGTTACCGCATCGGATGTAATAAATTATTGAAGTTGATTGACAGTCGCCTAAGGATACACCATGAAGAATGCTAAAATCGACATTACATGTCCGATTTAGTTGAAACTTGGTACATATCCATAGAATGGCCTTACAAATCGATTGGAAAAGCAAAAATTGCATAAAAAAATTCAAACGTCGATTTTTGATTGTCTACCATAGTATACTGCTATGGAGAAGACTTAGCGAGAAGCGATGTGCGAAAATGTCTATAAATCAGAAAGTACAGCCCGTATGGGCAAAACGGTACATGTTCTGAATAGATGACGATAACGAATAAAGCTCAATACTTTTCGGGCCGCTAGGCCTCCTAGAAGTATTTTACAAAGAAGCGTGAAGTTGAGGTTCCGCATAGGTCGAGACAGCATGTTCTAAGAACGTGTATAAATAAAGAACTATACACCCCCATCGTAAGCCAGTACCTGTTCTGGATAGATAAAATGATAAAGAACTACATGACGAAGTCTCAAGGTCATACAGTTACCGCATCGGATGTAATAAATTATTGAAGTTGATTGACAGTCGCCTAAGGATACACCATGAAGAATGCTAAAATCGACATTACATGTCCGATTTAGTTGAAACTTGGTACATATCCATAGAATGGCCTTACAAATCGATTGGAAAAGCAAAAATTGCATAAAAAAATTCAAACGTCGATTTTTGATTGTCTACCATAGTATACTGCTATGGAGAAGACTTAGCGAGAAGCGATGTGCGAAAATGTCTATAAATCAGAAAGTACAGCCCGTATGGGCAAAACGGTACATGTTCTGAATAGATGAGACGATAACGAATAAAGCTCAATACTTTTCGGGCCGCTAGGCCTCCTAGAAGTATTTTACAAAGAAGCGTGAAGTTGAGGTTCCGCATAGGTCGAGACAACATGTTCTAAGAACGTGTATAAATAAAGAACTATACACCCCCATCGTAAGCCAGTACCTGTTCTGGATAGATAAAATGATAAAGAACTACATGACGAAGTCTCAAGGTCATACAGTTACCGCATCGGATGTAATAAATTATTGAAGTTGATTGACAGTCGCCTAAGGATACACCATGAAGAATGCTAAAATCGACATTACATGTCCGATTTAGTTGAAACTTGGTACATATCCATAGAATGGCCTTACAAATCGATTGGAAAAGCAAAAATTGCATAAAAAAATTCAAACGTCGATTTTTGATTGTCTACCATAGTATACTGCTATGGAGAAGACTTAGCGAGAAGCGATGTGCGAAAATGTCTATAAATCAGAAAGTACAGCCCGTATGGGCAAAACGGTACATGTTCTGAATAGATGAGACGATAACGAATAAAGCTCAATACTTTTCGGGCCGCTAGGCCTCCTAGAAGTATTTTACAAAGAAGCGTGAAGTTGAGGTTCCGCATAGGTCGAGACAGCATGTTCTAAGAACGTGTATAAATAAAGAACTATACACCCCCATCGTAAGCCAGTACCTGTTCTGGATAGATAAAATGATAAAGAACTACATGACGAAGTCTCAAGGTCATACAGTTACCGCATCGGATGTAATAAATTATTGAAGTTGATTGACAGTCGCCTAAGGATACACCATGAAGAATGCTAAAATCGACATTACATGTCCGATTTAGTTGAAACTTGGTACATATCCATAGAATGGCCTTACAAATCGATTGGAAAAGCAAAAATTGCATAAAAAAATTCAAACGTCGATTTTTGATTGTCTACCATAGTATACTGCTATGGAGAAGACTTAGCGAGAAGCGATGTGCGAAAATGTCTATAAATCAGAAAGTACAGCCCGTATGGGCAAAACGGTACATGTTCTGAATAGATGAGACGATAACGAATAAAGCTCAATACTTTTCGGGCCGCTAGGCCTCCTAGAAGTATTTTACAAAGAAGCGTGAAGTTGAGGTTCCGCATAGGTCGAGACAACATGTTCTAAGAACGTGTATAAATAAAGAACTATACACCCCCATCGTAAGCCAGTACCTGTTCTGGATAGATAAAATGATAAAGAACTACATGACGAAGTCTCAAGGTCATACAGTTACCGCATCGGATGTAATAAATTATTGAAGTTGATTGACAGTCGCCTAAGGATACACCATGAAGAATGCTAAAATCGACATTACATGTCCGATTTAGTTGAAACTTGGTACATATCCATAGAATGGCCTTACAAATCGATTGGAAAAGCAAAAATTGCATAAAAAAATTCAAACGTCGATTTTTGATTGTCTACCATAGTATACTGCTATGGAGAAGACTTAGCGAGAAGCGATGTGCGAAAATGTCTATAAATCAGAAAGTACAGCCCGTATGGGCAAAACGGTACATGTTCTGAATAGATGAGACGATAACGAATAAAGCTCAATACTTTTCGGGCCGCTAGGCCTCCTAGAAGTATTTTACAAAGAAGCGTGAAGTTGAGGTTCCGCATAGGTCGAGACAGCATGTTCTAAGAACGTGTATAAATAAAGAACTATACACCCCCATCGTAAGCCAGTACCTGTTCTGGATAGATAAAATGATAAAGAACTACATGACGAAGTCTCAAGGTCATACAGTTACCGCATCGGATGTAATAAATTATTGAAGTTGATTGACAGTCGCCTAAGGATACACCATGAAGAATGCTAAAATCGACATTACATGTCCGATTTAGTTGAAACTTGGTACATATCCATAGAATGGCCTTACAAATCGATTGGAAAAGCAAAAATTGCATAAAAAAATTCAAACGTCGATTTTTGATTGTCTACCATAGTATACTGCTATGGAGAAGACTTAGCGAGAAGCGATGTGCGAAAATGTCTATAAATCAGAAAGTACAGCCCGTATGGGCAAAACGGTACATGTTCTGAATAGATGAGACGATAACGAATAAAGCTCAATACTTTTCGGGCCGCTAGGCCTCCTAGAAGTATTTTACAAAGAAGCGTGAAGTTGAGGTTCCGCATAGGTCGAGACAACATGTTCTAAGAACGTGTATAAATAAAGAACTATACACCCCCATCGTAAGCCAGTACCTGTTCTGGATAGATAAAATGATAAAGAACTACATGACGAAGTCTCAAGGTCATACAGTTACCGCATCGGATGTAATAAATTATTGAAGTTGATTGACAGTCGCCTAAGGATACACCATGAAGAATGCTAAAATCGACATTACATGTCCGATTTAGTTGAAACTTGGTACATATCCATAGAATGGCCTTACAAATCGATTGGAAAAGCAAAAATTGCATAAAAAAATTCAAACGTCGATTTTTGATTGTCTACCATAGTATACTGCTATGGAGAAGACTTAGCGAGAAGCGATGTGCGAAAATGTCTATAAATCAGAAAGTACAGCCCGTATGGGCAAAACGGTACATGTTCTGAATAGATGAGACGATAACGAATAAAGCTCAATACTTTTCGGGCCGCTAGGCCTCCTAGAAGTATTTTACAAAGAAGCGTGAAGTTGAGGTTCCGCATAGGTCGAGACAGCATGTTCTAAGAACGTGTATAAATAAAGAACTATACACCCCCATCGTAAGCCAGTACCTGTTCTGGATAGATAAAATGATAAAGAACTACATGACGAAGTCTCAAGGTCATACAGTTACCGCATCGGATGTAATAAATTATTGAAGTTGATTGACAGTCGCCTAAGGATACACCATGAAGAATGCTAAAATCGACATTACATGTCCGATTTAGTTGAAACTTGGTACATATCCATAGAATGGCCTTACAAATCGATTGGAAAAGCAAAAATTGCATAAAAAAATTCAAACGTCGATTTTTGATTGTCTACCATAGTATACTGCTATGGAGAAGACTTAGCGAGAAGCGATGTGCGAAAATGTCTATAAATCAGAAAGTACAGCCCGTATGGGCAAAACGGTACATGTTCTGAATAGATGAGACGATAACGAATAAAGCTCAATACTTTTCGGGCCGCTAGGCCTCCTAGAAGTATTTTACAAAGAAGCGTGAAGTTGAGGTTCCGCATAGGTCGAGACAGCATGTTCTAAGAACGTGTATAAATAAAGAACTATACACCCCCATCGTAAGCCAGTACCTGTTCTGGATAGATAAAATGATAAAGAACTACATGACGAAGTCTCAAGGTCATACAGTTACCGCATCGGATGTAATAAATTATTGAAGTTGATTGACAGTCGCCTAAGGATACACCATGAAGAATGCTAAAATCGACATTACATGTCCGATTTAGTTGAAACTTGGTACATATCCATAGAATGGCCTTACAAATCGATTGGAAAAGCAAAAATTGCATAAAAAAATTCAAACGTCGATTTTTGATTGTCTACCATAGTATACTGCTATGGAGAAGACTTAGCGAGAAGCGATGTGCGAAAATGTCTATAAATCAGAAAGTACAGCCCGTATGGGCAAAACGGTACATGTTCTGAATAGATGAGACGATAACGAATAAAGCTCAATACTTTTCGGGCCGCTAGGCCTCCTAGAAGTATTTTACAAAGAAGCGTGAAGTTGAGGTTCCGCATAGGTCGAGACAGCATGTTCTAAGAACGTGTATAAATAAAGAACTATACACCCCCATCGTAAGCCAGTACTGTTCTGGATAGATAAAATGATAAAGAACTACATGACGAAGTCTCAAGGTCATACAGTTACCGCATCGGATGTAATAAATTATTGAAGTTGATTGACAGTCGCCTAAGGATACACCATGAAGAATGCTAAAATCGACATTACATGTCCGATTTAGTTGAAACTTGGTACATATCCATAGAATGGCCTTACAAATCGATGGAAAAGCAAAAATTGCATAAAAAAATTCAAACGTCGATTTTTGATTGTCTACCATAGTATACTGCTATGGAGAAGACTTAGCGAGAAGCGATGTGCGAAAATGTCTATAAATCAGAAAGTACAGCCCGTATGGGCAAAACGGTACATGTTCTGAATAGATGAGACGATAACGAATAAAGCTCAATACTTTTCGGCCGCTAGGCCTCCTAGAAGTATTTTACAAAGAAGCGTGAAGTTGAGGTTCCGCATAGGTCGAGACAGCATGTTCTAAGAACGTGTATAAATAAAGAACTATACACCCCCATCGTAAGCCAGTACCTGTTCTGGATAGATAAAATGATAAAGAACTACATGACGAAGTCTCAAGGTCATACAGTTACCGCATCGGATGTAATAAATTATTGAAGTTGATTGACAGTCGCCTAAGGATACACCATGAAGAATGCTAAAATCGACATTACATGTCCGATTTAGTTGAAACTTGGTACATATCCATAGAATGGCCTTACAAATCGATTGGAAAAGCAAAAATTGCATAAAAAAATTCAAACGTCGATTTTTGATTGTCTACCATAGTATACTGCTATGGAGAAGACTTAGCGAGAAGCGATGTGCGAAAATGTCTATAAATCAGAAAGTACAGCCCGTATGGGCAAAACGGTACATGTTCTGAATAGATGAGACGATAACGAATAAAGCTCAATACTTTTCGGGCCGCTAGGCCTCCTAGAAGTATTTTACAAAGAAGCGTGAAGTTGAGGTTCCGCATAGGTCGAGACAGCATGTTCTAAGAACGTGTATAAATAAAGAACTATACACCCCCATCGTAAGCCAGTACCTGTTCTGGATAGATAAAATGATAAAGAACTACATGACGAAGTCTCAAGGTCATACAGTTACCGCATCGGATGTAATAAATTATTGAAGTTGATTGACAGTCGCCTAAGGATACACCATGAAGAATGCTAAAATCGACATTACATGTCCGATTTAGTTGAAACTTGGTACATATCCATAGAATGGCCTTACAAATCGATTGGAAAAGCAAAAATTGCATAAAAAAATTCAAACGTCGATTTTTGATTGTCTACCATAGTATACTGCTATGGAGAAGACTTAGCGAGAAGCGATGTGCGAAAATGTCTATAAATCAGAAAGTACAGCCCGTATGGGCAAAACGGTACATGTTCTGAATAGATGAGACGATAACGAATAAAGCTCAATACTTTTCGGGCCGCTAGGCCTCCTAGAAGTATTTTACAAAGAAGCGTGAAGTTGAGGTTCCGCATAGGTCGAGACAGCATGTTCTAAGAACGTGTATAAATAAAGAACTATACACCCCCATCGTAAGCCAGTACCTGTTCTGGATAGATAAAATGATAAAGAACTACATGACGAAGTCTCAAGGTCATACAGTTACCGCATCGGATGTAATAAATTATTGAAGTTGATTGACAGTCGCCTAAGGATACACCATGAAGAATGCTAAAATCGACATTACATGTCCGATTTAGTTGAAACTTGGTACATATCCATAGAATGGCCTTACAAATCGATTGGAAAAGCAAAAATTGCATAAAAAAATTCAAACGTCGATTTTTGATTGTCTACCATAGTATACTGCTATGGAGAAGACTTAGCGAGAAGCGATGTGCGAAAATGTCTATAAATCAGAAAGTACAGCCCGTATGGGCAAAACGGTACATGTTCTGAATAGATGAGACGATAACGAATAAAGCTCAATACTTTTCGGGCCGCTAGGCCTCCTAGAAGTATTTTACAAAGAAGCGTGAAGTTGAGGTTCCGCATAGGTCGAGACAGCATGTTCTAAGAACGTGTATAAATAAAGAACTATACACCCCCATCGTAAGCCAGTACCTGTTCTGGATAGATAAAATGATAAAGAACTACATGACGAAGTCTCAAGGTCATACAGTTACCGCATCGGATGTAATAAATTATTGAAGTTGATTGACAGTCGCCTAAGGATACACCATGAAGAATGCTAAAATCGACATTACATGTCCGATTTAGTTGAAACTTGGTACATATCCATAGAATGGCCTTACAAATCGATTGGAAAAGCAAAAATTGCATAAAAAAATTCAAACGTCGATTTTTGATTGTCTACCATAGTATACTGCTATGGAGAAGACTTAGCGAGAAGCGATGTGCGAAAATGTCTATAAATCAGAAAGTACAGCCCGTATGGGCAAAACGGTACATGTTCTGAATAGATGAGACGATAACGAATAAAGCTCAATACTTTTCGGGCCGCTAGGCCTCCTAGAAGTATTTTACAAAGAAGCGTGAAGTTGAGGTTCCGCATAGGTCGAGACAACATGTTCTAAGAACGTGTATAAATAAAGAACTATACACCCCCATCGTAAGCCAGTACCTGTTCTGGATAGATAAAATGATAAAGAACTACATGACGAAGTCTCAAGGTCATACAGTTACCGCATCGGATGTAATAAATTATTGAAGTTGATTGACAGTCGCCTAAGGATACACCATGAAGAATGCTAAAATCGACATTACATGTCCGATTTAGTTGAAACTTGGTACATATCCATAGAATGGCCTTACAAATCGATTGGAAAAGCAAAAATTGCATAAAAAAATTCAAACGTCGATTTTTGATTGTCTACCATAGTATACTGCTATGGAGAAGACTTAGCGAGAAGCGATGTGCGAAAATGTCTATAAATCAGAAAGTACAGCCCGTATGGGCAAAACGGTACATGTTCTGAATAGATGAGACGATAACGAATAAAGCTCAATACTTTTCGGGCCGCTAGGCCTCCTAGAAGTATTTTACAAAGAAGCGTGAAGTTGAGGTTCCGCATAGGTCGAGACAGCATGTTCTAAGAACGTGTATAAATAAAGAACTATACACCCCCATCGTAAGCCAGTACCTGTTCTGGATAGATAAAATGATAAAGAACTACATGACGAAGTCTCAAGGTCATACAGTTACCGCATCGGATGTAATAAATTATTGAAGTTGATTGACAGTCGCCTAAGGATACACCATGAAGAATGCTAAAATCGACATTACATGTCCGATTTAGTTGAAACTTGGTACATATCCATAGAATGGCCTTACAAATCGATTGGAAAAGCAAAAATTGCATAAAAAAATTCAAACGTCGATTTTTGATTGTCTACCATAGTATACTGCTATGGAGAAGACTTAGCGAGAAGCGATGTGCGAAAATGTCTATAAATCAGAAAGTACAGCCCGTATGGGCAAAACGGTACATGTTCTGAATAGATGAGACGATAACGAATAAAGCTCAATACTTTTCGGGCCGCTAGGCCTCCTAGAAGTATTTTACAAAGAAGCGTGAAGTTGAGGTTCCGCATAGGTCGAGACAGCATGTTCTAAGAACGTGTATAAATAAAGAACTATACACCCCCATCGTAAGCCAGTACCTGTTCTGGATAGATAAAATGATAAAGAACTACATGACGAAGTCTCAAGGTCATACAGTTACCGCATCGGATGTAATAAATTATTGAAGTTGATTGACAGTCGCCTAAGGATACACCATGAAGAATGCTAAAATCGACATTACATGTCCGATTTAGTTGAAACTTGGTACATATCCATAGAATGGCCTTACAAATCGATTGGAAAAGCAAAAATTGCATAAAAAAATTCAAACGTCGATTTTTGATTGTCTACCATAGTATACTGCTATGGAGAAGACTTAGCGAGAAGCGATGTGCGAAAATGTCTATAAATCAGAAAGTACAGCCCGTATGGGCAAAACGGTACATGTTCTGAATAGATGAGACGATAACGAATAAAGCTCAATACTTTTCGGGCCGCTAGGCCTCCTAGAAGTATTTTACAAAGAAGCGTGAAGTTGAGGTTCCGCATAGGTCGAGACAGCATGTTCTAAGAACGTGTATAAATAAAGAACTATACACCCCCATCGTAAGCCAGTACCTGTTCTGGATAGATAAAATGATAAAGAACTACATGACGAAGTCTCAAGGTCATACAGTTACCGCATCGGATGTAATAAATTATTGAAGTTGATTGACAGTCGCCTAAGGATACACCATGAAGAATGCTAAAATCGACATTACATGTCCGATTTAGTTGAAACTTGGTACATATCCATAGAATGGCCTTACAAATCGATTGGAAAAGCAAAAATTGCATAAAAAAATTCAAACGTCGATTTTTGATTGTCTACCATAGTATACTGCTATGGAGAAGACTTAGCGAGAAGCGATGTGCGAAAATGTCTATAAATCAGAAAGTACAGCCCGTATGGGCAAAACGGTACATGTTCTGAATAGATGAGACGATAACGAATAAAGCTCAATACTTTTCGGGCCGCTAGGCCTCCTAGAAGTATTTTACAAAGAAGCGTGAAGTTGAGGTTCCGCATAGGTCGAGACAGCATGTTCTAAGAACGTGTATAAATAAAGAACTATACACCCCCATCGTAAGCCAGTACCTGTTCTGGATAGATAAAATGATAAAGAACTACATGACGAAGTCTCAAGGTCATACAGTTACCGCATCGGATGTAATAAATTATTGAAGTTGATTGACAGTCGCCTAAGGATACACCATGAAGAATGCTAAAATCGACATTACATGTCCGATTTAGTTGAAACTTGGTACATATCCATAGAATGGCCTTACAAATCGATTGGAAAAGCAAAAATTGCATAAAAAAATTCAAACGTCGATTTTTGATTGTCTACCATAGTATACTGCTATGGAGAAGACTTAGCGAGAAGCGATGTGCGAAAATGTCTATAAATCAGAAAGTACAGCCCGTATGGGCAAAACGGTACATGTTCTGAATAGATGAGACGATAACGAATAAAGCTCAATACTTTTCGGGCCGCTAGGCCTCCTAGAAGTATTTTACAAAGAAGCGTGAAGTTGAGGTTCCGCATAGGTCGAGACAGCATGTTCTAAGAACGTGTATAAATAAAGAACTATACACCCCCATCGTAAGCCAGTACCTGTTCTGGATAGATAAAATGATAAAGAACTACATGACGAAGTCTCAAGGTCATACAGTTACCGCATCGGATGTAATAAATTATTGAAGTTGATTGACAGTCGCCTAAGGATACACCATGAAGAATGCTAAAATCGACATTACATGTCCGATTTAGTTGAAACTTGGTACATATCCATAGAATGGCCTTACAAATCGATTGGAAAAGCAAAAATTGCATAAAAAAATTCAAACGTCGATTTTTGATTGTCTACCATAGTATACTGCTATGGAGAAGACTTAGCGAGAAGCGATGTGCGAAAATGTCTATAAATCAGAAAGTACAGCCCGTATGGGCAAAACGGTACATGTTCTGAATAGATGAGACGATAACGAATAAAGCTCAATACTTTTCGGGCCGCTAGGCCTCCTAGAAGTATTTTACAAAGAAGCGTGAAGTTGAGGTTCCGCATAGGTCGAGACAGCATGTTCTAAGAACGTGTATAAATAAAGAACTATACACCCCCATCGTAAGCCAGTACCTGTTCTGGATAGATAAAATGATAAAGAACTACATGACGAAGTCTCAAGGTCATACAGTTACCGCATCGGATGTAATAAATTATTGAAGTTGATTGACAGTCGCCTAAGGATACACCATGAAGAATGCTAAAATCGACATTACATGTCCGATTTAGTTGAAACTTGGTACATATCCATAGAATGGCCTTACAAATCGATTGGAAAAGCAAAAATTGCATAAAAAAATTCAAACGTCGATTTTTGATTGTCTACCATAGTATACTGCTATGGAGAAGACTTAGCGAGAAGCGATGTGCGAAAATGTCTATAAATCAGAAAGTACAGCCCGTATGGGCAAAACGGTACATGTTCTGAATAGATGAGACGATAACGAATAAAGCTCGAGACAGCATGTTCTAAGAACGTGTATAAATAAAGAACTATACACCCCCATCGTAAGCCAGTACCTGTTCTGGATAGATAAAATGATAAAGAACTACATGACGAAGTCTCAAGGTCATACAGTTACCGCATCGGATGTAATAAATTATTGAAGTTGATTGACAGTCGCTTATAAAATGGAAATTTATAGCTTAAGAAAATGTTGAACATTCTTGTTATATAAATAAAAGCCATCAGTGAAATGTGTTATTGAAATGTGCTATTTCGTAGCTTTAATCTGATAAAAAAAAAAAATAATTACATTAAATTGAAAAAAAAAAAGGCGATATCGGGAATCGAACTCGAGACCTTTAACTTCATATCGCATCGCTCTAACACATGAGCTATTGAAGCATTTTGTAACAAAAAAATTTTATAGATTTATTAACACATTTAATAAATTCATGTGGTTAATTATAAGCAAATCGATAAATAAATAATGAATTTTGAATTTTTCAAAAAAAAAAAAAAATTCAATGGTTTCATTTTTTATGTTGTGCTCTTTACTTTAACATGAAAATCACAAAGCGAGAACAAAAATTTGGATTATAAAAAAAAAAAAAATTTTATTTTTTATGATAAAAATAATTTTGTATTAGATTTATTAACACATGAGCTATTGAAGTATGTTTTTTAATTGTTTATAAAATGGAAATTTATAGCTTAAGAAAATGTTGAACATTCTCGTTATATAAATAAAAGCCATCAGTGAAATGTGTTAGAAACAACACCGATGTGCTTCAATAGCTCATGTGTTAGAGCGATGCGCTATGAAGTTAAAGGTCTCGAGTTCGATTCACGATATCGGAATAAATTCTAATACATACAAAAAATACAATGGGAAAACAGAGAATGAAAGATTGGGGGCAGATTGGTGAAGAGTAAGAAAAGAAACAATTTAAAAGTGGGCACATCAAAATATTTACTACATTTAATGAAGAATGATGCAAAGTGGCTCTCGAATTCATCGTATCGTACTAAAATACGACGATTTCTGTCCAAAGCGTGAATTAAAGCCTTTAACTTCATAATCGCATCGCTCTGAAATATGAGCTATTGAAGTATTTTGTAAAAAAAAAATTTTGTAGATTTATTAACACATTTAATAAATTCATGTGGTTAATTATAAGCAAATCGATAAATAAATAATGAATTTTGAATTTTTCAAAAAAAAAAAAAATCCGATGGTTTCATTTTTTATGTTGTGCTCTTTACTTTAACATGAAAATCACAAAGCGAGAACAAAATTTTGGATTATAAAAAAAAAAAATTTTTTATTTTTTATGATAAAAATAATTTTGTATTTGATTTATTAACATATTTAATAAATTCATGTGGTTAATTATAAGCAAATCGATAAATAAATAATGAATTTTGAATTTTTCAAAAAAAAAAAAAAATTCAATGGTTTCATTTTTTATGTTGTGCTCTTTACTTTAACATGTCACAAAGCGATGTGCACCGATGTGCTTCAATAGCTCATGTGTTAGAGCGATGCGCTATGAAGTTAAAGGTCTCGAGTTCGATTCACGAACATGGCAATAAAGAATTATAAATTTGATTGAATAAAATTGTTTCTCTTAAACTGTGTTCTATAAAAAATATTTACTACATTTAATGAAGAATGATGGCAAAGTGGCTCTCGAATTCATCGTATCGTACTAAAATACGACGATTTCTGTCCAAAGCGTGAATTAAAGCCTTTAACTTCATAATCGCATCGCTCTGAAATATGAGCTATTGAAGTATTTTGTAAAAAAAAAATTTTGTAGATTTATTAACACATTTAATAAATTCATGTGGTTAATTATAAGCAAATCGATAAATAAATAATGAATTTTGAATTTTTCAAAAAAAAAAAAAATCCGATGGTTTCATTTTTTATGTTGTGCTCTTTACTTTAACATGAAAATCACAAAGCGAGAACAAAAATTTGGATTATAAAAAAAAAAAATTTTTTATTTTTTATGATAAAAATAATTTTGTATTTGATTTATTAACACATTTAATAAATTCATGTGGTTAATTATAAGCAAATCGATAAATAAATAATGAATTTTGAATTTTTCAAAAAAAAAAAAATCCGATGGTTTCATTTTTTATGTTGTGCTCTTTACTTTAACATGAAAATCACAAAGCGAGAACAAAATTTTGGATTATAAAAAAAAAAAATTTTTTATTTTTTATGATAAAAATAATTTTGTATTTGATTTATTAACATATTTAATAAATTCATGTGGTTAATTATAAGCAAATCGATAAATAAATAATGAATTTTGAATTTTTCAAAAAAAAAAAAAAATTCAATGGTTTCATTTTTTATGTTGTGCTCTTTACTTTAACATGTCACAAAGCGATGTGCACCGATGTGCTTCAATAGCTCATGTGTTAGAGC
This sequence comes from Tipula helvola, assembly GCA_963556165.1. Classification (NCBI taxonomy): domain Eukaryota; kingdom Metazoa; phylum Arthropoda; class Insecta; order Diptera; family Tipulidae; genus Tipula; species Tipula helvola. The sequence continues at coordinate 20,282 of CAUVYM010000523.1, forward strand.
GATGCGCTATGAAGTTAAAGGTCTCGAGTTCGATTCACGAACATGGCAATAAAGAATTATAAATTTGATTGAATAAAATTGTTTCTCTTAAACTGTGTTCTATAAAAAATATTTACTACATTTAATGAAGAATGATGGCAAAGTGGCTCTCGAATTCATCGTATCGTACTAAAATACGACGATTTCTGTCCAAAGCGTGAATTAAAGCCTTTAACTTCATAATCGCATCGCTCTGAAATATGAGCTATTGAAGTATTTTGTAAAAAAAAAATTTTGTAGATTTATTAACACATTTAATAAATTCATGTGGTTAATTATAAGCAAATCGATAAATAAATAATGAATTTTGAATTTTTCAAAAAAAAAAAAAATCCGATGGTTTCATTTTTTATGTTGTGCTCTTTACTTTAACATGAAAATCACAAAGCGAGAACAAAAATTTGGATTATAAAAAAAAAAAATTTTTTATTTTTTATGATAAAAATAATTTTGTATTTGATTTATTAACACATTTAATAAATTCATGTGGTTAATTATAAGCAAATCGATAAATAAATAATGAATTTTGAATTTTTCAAAAAAAAAAAAATCCGATGGTTTCATTTTTTATGTTGTGCTCTTTACTTTAACATGAAAATCACAAAGCGAGAACAAAAATTTGGATTATAAAAAAAAAAAATTTTTTATTTTTTATGATAAAAATAATTTTGTATTTGATTTATTAACACATTTAATAAATTCATGTGGTTAATTATAAGCAAATCGATAAATAAATAATGAATTTTGAATTTTTCAAAAAAAAAAAAATCCGATGGTTTCATTTTTTATGTTGTGCTCTTTACTTTAACATGAAAATCACAAAGCGAGAACAAAAATTTGGATTATAAAAAATTTTTTTTTTAAATAAATAATGAATTTTGAATTTTTCAAAAAAAAAAAAAATCCGATGGTTTCATTTTTTATGTTGTGCTCTTTGCTTTACCATGAGAATCACAAAGCGAGAACAAAAATTTTTATTTTATCAAATTTTTTTTTTGATCTTGTTATTCGGTTGGTCTGTAAGTATATTGAGGAAAGCAAAAAAAAAAATTTGAAAAAAAAAAATTTGTTTTTAAATCTTATTTTTTAACAAAGATCAAATGTTAATGTTGTATTTGGTTAATGTGAGATTTTATATCGTTAAGAATAAATTCCTATTCACATATAAATTAAAAATGGAAAAAATTAATATTTGCTGTATTGTATGACTCTCTTAAGGTAGCCAAATGCCTCGTCATCTAATTAGTGACGCGCATGAATGGATTAACGAGATTCCCACTGTCCCTATCTACTATCTAGCGAAACCACAGCCAAGGAAACGGGCTTGGAAATGGAATATGAGATTTAGCAATAACAGGTCTGTGACTATTAGACGATGCCAACTAGCAATTGGATGGAGCTACATATATTGCTCTTTCAGTCGTTTCCAGGAAACCAAAGCTTTTGGGGTCCGGGGGAGGTATAGTTGCAAAGTTGACGGTGGTTAATTCCGAGAACGAACGAGATTCAAATTTCTTTTGTGCTGTTTTTCCTGCATGCCGGCAGGGTTATGGTGTAGAAACATTTCAGACGTGTTTTCCACTGTTATATACTAAGCTTCTAATGTACGATGTACGGGAGGTGGAGTTTTAATAGGAAACAGTTGTCTGTAAGTGGAGTCAGACCTCGTTATCGGTGGAGGCGCTGTGAAGGGTAGAGCAGCCGTCATACTGCGATCCCTTTAGACTCATCCTCCTATCGAAGATTCGTTATATGAGAGTATGACTCTCTTAAGGTAGCCAAATGCCTCGTCATCTAATTAGTGACGCGCATGAATGGATTAACCATTTCAGAAGTTCTGCAAATATAAATTTATCAATGATAATATTATATTAAGGATTGAAGTATTTCGCTTTTTGAATGGAAAAGACTGGTTTTTATTTCTAAACATAAAACAAATAATCACTCTTAGCGGGGGATCACTAGGCTCGTGGGTCGATGAAGAACGCAGCAAACTGCGTGAAGTTATGTGAACTGCAGGACATACAGTTACCGCATCGGATGTAATAAATTATTGAAGTTGATTGACAGTCGCCTAAGGATACACCATGAAGAATGCTAAAATCGACATTACATGTCCGATTTAGTTGAAACTTGGTACATATCCATAGAATGGCCTTACAAATCGATTGGAAAAGCAAAAATTGCATAAAAAAATTCAAACGTCGATTTTTGATTGTCTACCATAGTATACTGCTATGGAGAAGACTTAGCGAGAAGCGATGTGCGAAAATGTCTATAAATCAGAAAGTACAGCCCGTATGGGCAAAACGGTACATGTTCTGAATAGATGAGACGATAACGAATAAAGCTCAATACTTTTCGGGCCGCTAGGCCTCCTAGAAGTATTTTACAAAGAAGCGTGAAGTTGAGGTTCCGCATAGGTCGAGACAGCATGTTCTAAGAACGTGTATAAATAAAGAACTATACACCCCCATCGTAAGCCAGTACCTGTTCTGGATAGATAAAATGATAAAGAACTACATGACGAAGTCTCAAGGTCATACAGTTACCGCATCGGATGTAATAAATTATTGAAGTTGATTGACAGTCGCCTAAGGATACACCATGAAGAATGCTAAAATCGACATTACATGTCCGATTTAGTTGAAACTTGGTACATATCCATAGAATGGCCTTACAAATCGATTGGAAAAGCAAAAATTGCATAAAAAAATTCAAACGTCGATTTTTGATTGTCTACCATAGTATACTGCTATGGAGAAGACTTAGCGAGAAGCGATGTGCGAAAATGTCTATAAATCAGAAAGTACAGCCCGTATGGGCAAAACGGTACATGTTCTGAATAGATGAGACGATAACGAATAAAGCTCAATACTTTTCGGGCCGCTAGGCCTCCTAGAAGTATTTTACAAAGAAGCGTGAAGTTGAGGTTCCGCATAGGTCGAGACAGCATGTTCTAAGAACGTGTATAAATAAAGAACTATACACCCCCATCGTAAGCCAGTACCTGTTCTGGATAGATAAAATGATAAAGAACTACATGACGAAGTCTCAAGGTCATACAGTTACCGCATCGGATGTAATAAATTATTGAAGTTGATTGACAGTCGCCTAAGGATACACCATGAAGAATGCTAAAATCGACATTACATGTCCGATTTAGTTGAAACTTGGTACATATCCATAGAATGGCCTTACAAATCGATTGGAAAAGCAAAAATTGCATAAAAAAATTCAAACGTCGATTTTTGATTGTCTACCATAGTATACTGCTATGGAGAAGACTTAGCGAGAAGCGATGTGCGAAAATGTCTATAAATCAGAAAGTACAGCCCGTATGGGCAAAACGGTACATGTTCTGAATAGATGAGACGATAACGAATAAAGCTCAATACTTTTCGGGCCGCTAGGCCTCCTAGAAGTATTTTACAAAGAAGCGTGAAGTTGAGGTTCCGCATAGGTCGAGACAGCATGTTCTAAGAACGTGTATAAATAAAGAACTATACACCCCCATCGTAAGCCAGTACCTGTTCTGGATAGATAAAATGATAAAGAACTACATGACGAAGTCTCAAGGTCATACAGTTACCGCATCGGATGTAATAAATTATTGAAGTTGATTGACAGTCGCCTAAGGATACACCATGAAGAATGCTAAAATCGACATTACATGTCCGATTTAGTTGAAACTTGGTACATATCCATAGAATGGCCTTACAAATCGATTGGAAAAGCAAAAATTGCATAAAAAAATTCAAACGTCGATTTTTGATTGTCTACCATAGTATACTGCTATGGAGAAGACTTAGCGAGAAGCGATGTGCGAAAATGTCTATAAATCAGAAAGTACAGCCCGTATGGGCAAAACGGTACATGTTCTGAATAGATGAGACGATAACGAATAAAGCTCAATACTTTTCGGGCCGCTAGGCCTCCTAGAAGTATTTTACAAAGAAGCGTGAAGTTGAGGTTCCGCATAGGTCGAGACAGCATGTTCTAAGAACGTGTATAAATAAAGAACTATACACCCCCATCGTAAGCCAGTACCTGTTCTGGATAGATAAAATGATAAAGAACTACATGACGAAGTCTCAAGGTCATACAGTTACCGCATCGGATGTAATAAATTATTGAAGTTGATTGACAGTCGCCTAAGGATACACCATGAAGAATGCTAAAATCGACATTACATGTCCGATTTAGTTGAAACTTGGTACATATCCATAGAATGGCCTTACAAATCGATTGGAAAAGCAAAAATTGCATAAAAAAATTCAAACGTCGATTTTTGATTGTCTACCATAGTATACTGCTATGGAGAAGACTTAGCGAGAAGCGATGTGCGAAAATGTCTATAAATCAGAAAGTACAGCCCGTATGGGCAAAACGGTACATGTTCTGAATAGATGAGACGATAACGAATAAAGCTCAATACTTTTCGGGCCGCTAGGCCTCCTAGAAGTATTTTACAAAGAAGCGTGAAGTTGAGGTTCCGCATAGGTCGAGACAGCATGTTCTAAGAACGTGTATAAATAAAGAACTATACACCCCCATCGTAAGCCAGTACCTGTTCTGGATAGATAAAATGATAAAGAACTACATGACGAAGTCTCAAGGTCATACAGTTACCGCATCGGATGTAATAAATTATTGAAGTTGATTGACAGTCGCCTAAGGATACACCATGAAGAATGCTAAAATCGACATTACATGTCCGATTTAGTTGAAACTTGGTACATATCCATAGAATGGCCTTACAAATCGATTGGAAAAGCAAAAATTGCATAAAAAAATTCAAACGTCGATTTTTGATTGTCTACCATAGTATACTGCTATGGAGAAGACTTAGCGAGAAGCGATGTGCGAAAATGTCTATAAATCAGAAAGTACAGCCCGTATGGGCAAAACGGTACATGTTCTGAATAGATGAGACGATAACGAATAAAGCTCAATACTTTTCGGGCCGCTAGGCCTCCTAGAAGTATTTTACAAAGAAGCGTGAAGTTGAGGTTCCGCATAGGTCGAGACAGCATGTTCTAAGAACGTGTATAAATAAAGAACTATACACCCCCATCGTAAGCCAGTACCTGTTCTGGATAGATAAAATGATAAAGAACTACATGACGAAGTCTCAAGGTCATACAGTTACCGCATCGGATGTAATAAATTATTGAAGTTGATTGACAGTCGCCTAAGGATACACCATGAAGAATGCTAAAATCGACATTACATGTCCGATTTAGTTGAAACTTGGTACATATCCATAGAATGGCCTTACAAATCGATTGGAAAAGCAAAAATTGCATAAAAAAATTCAAACGTCGATTTTTGATTGTCTACCATAGTATACTGCTATGGAGAAGACTTAGCGAGAAGCGATGTGCGAAAATGTCTATAAATCAGAAAGTACAGCCCGTATGGGCAAAACGGTACATGTTCTGAATAGATGAGACGATAACGAATAAAGCTCAATACTTTTCGGGCCGCTAGGCCTCCTAGAAGTATTTTACAAAGAAGCGTGAAGTTGAGGTTCCGCATAGGTCGAGACAGCATGTTCTAAGAACGTGTATAAATAAAGAACTATACACCCCCATCGTAAGCCAGTACCTGTTCTGGATAGATAAAATGATAAAGAACTACATGACGAAGTCTCAAGGTCATACAGTTACCGCATCGGATGTAATAAATTATTGAAGTTGATTGACAGTCGCCTAAGGATACACCATGAAGAATGCTAAAATCGACATTACATGTCCGATTTAGTTGAAACTTGGTACATATCCATAGAATGGCCTTACAAATCGATTGGAAAAGCAAAAATTGCATAAAAAAATTCAAACGTCGATTTTTGATTGTCTACCATAGTATACTGCTATGGAGAAGACTTAGCGAGAAGCGATGTGCGAAAATGTCTATAAATCAGAAAGTACAGCCCGTATGGGCAAAACGGTACATGTTCTGAATAGATGAGACGATAACGAATAAAGCTCAATACTTTTCGGGCCGCTAGGCCTCCTAGAAGTATTTTACAAAGAAGCGTGAAGTTGAGGTTCCGCATAGGTCGAGACAGCATGTTCTAAGAACGTGTATAAATAAAGAACTATACACCCCCATCGTAAGCCAGTACCTGTTCTGGATAGATAAAATGATAAAGAACTACATGACGAAGTCTCAAGGTCATACAGTTACCGCATCGGATGTAATAAATTATTGAAGTTGATTGACAGTCGCCTAAGGATACACCATGAAGAATGCTAAAATCGACATTACATGTCCGATTTAGTTGAAACTTGGTACATATCCATAGAATGGCCTTACAAATCGATTGGAAAAGCAAAAATTGCATAAAAAAATTCAAACGTCGATTTTTGATTGTCTACCATAGTATACTGCTATGGAGAAGACTTAGCGAGAAGCGATGTGCGAAAATGTCTATAAATCAGAAAGTACAGCCCGTATGGGCAAAACGGTACATGTTCTGAATAGATGAGACGATAACGAATAAAGCTCAATACTTTTCGGGCCGCTAGGCCTCCTAGAAGTATTTTACAAAGAAGCGTGAAGTTGAGGTTCCGCATAGGTCGAGACAGCATGTTCTAAGAACGTGTATAAATAAAGAACTATACACCCCCATCGTAAGCCAGTACCTGTTCTGGATAGATAAAATGATAAAGAACTACATGACGAAGTCTCAAGGTCATACAGTTACCGCATCGGATGTAATAAATTATTGAAGTTGATTGACAGTCGCCTAAGGATACACCATGAAGAATGCTAAAATCGACATTACATGTCCGATTTAGTTGAAACTTGGTACATATCCATAGAATGGCCTTACAAATCGATTGGAAAAGCAAAAATTGCATAAAAAAATTCAAACGTCGATTTTTGATTGTCTACCATAGTATACTGCTATGGAGAAGACTTAGCGAGAAGCGATGTGCGAAAATGTCTATAAATCAGAAAGTACAGCCCGTATGGGCAAAACGGTACATGTTCTGAATAGATGAGACGATAACGAATAAAGCTCAATACTTTTCGGGCCGCTAGGCCTCCTAGAAGTATTTTACAAAGAAGCGTGAAGTTGAGGTTCCGCATAGGTCGAGACAGCATGTTCTAAGAACGTGTATAAATAAAGAACTATACACCCCCATCGTAAGCCAGTACCTGTTCTGGATAGATAAAATGATAAAGAACTACATGACGAAGTCTCAAGGTCATACAGTTACCGCATCGGATGTAATAAATTATTGAAGTTGATTGACAGTCGCCTAAGGATACACCATGAAGAATGCTAAAATCGACATTACATGTCCGATTTAGTTGAAACTTGGTACATATCCATAGAATGGCCTTACAAATCGATTGGAAAAGCAAAAATTGCATAAAAAATTCAAACGTCGATTTTTGATTGTCTACCATAGTATACTGCTATGGAGAAGACTTAGCGAGAAGCGATGTGCGAAAATGTCTATAAATCAGAAAGTACAGCCCGTATGGGCAAAACGGTACATGTTCTGAATAGATGAGACGATAACGAATAAAGCTCAATACTTTTCGGGCCGCTAGGCCTCCTAGAAGTATTTTACAAAGAAGCGTGAAGTTGAGGTTCCGCATAGGTCGAGACAGCATGTTCTAAGAACGTGTATAAATAAAGAACTATACACCCCCATCGTAAGCCAGTACCTGTTCTGGATAGATAAAATGATAAAGAACTACATGACGAAGTCTCAAGTCATACAGTTACCGCATCGGATGTAATAAAAATTATTGAAGTTGATTGACAGTCGCCTAAGGATACACCATGAAGAATGCTAAAATCGACATTACATGTCCGATTTAGTTGAAACTTGGTACATATCCATAGAATGGCCTTACAAATCGATTGGAAAAGCAAAAATTGCATAAAAAAATTCAAACGTCGATTTTTGATTGTCTACCATAGTATACTGCTATGGAGAAGACTTAGCGAGAAGCGATGTGCGAAAATGTCTATAAATCAGAAAGTACAGCCCGTATGGGCAAAACGGTACATGTTCTGAATAGATGAGACGATAACGAATAAAGCTCAATACTTTTCGGGCCGCTAGGCCTCCTAGAAGTATTTTACAAAGAAGCGTGAAGTTGAGGTTCCGCATAGGTCGAGACAGCATGTTCTAAGAACGTGTATAAATAAAGAACTATACACCCCCATCGTAAGCCAGTACCTGTTCTGGATAGATAAAATGATAAAGAACTACATGACGAAGTCTCAAGGTCATACAGTTACCGCATCGGATGTAATAAATTATTGAAGTTGATTGACAGTCGCCTAAGGATACACCATGAAGAATGCTAAAATCGACATTACATGTCCGATTTAGTTGAAACTTGGTACATATCCATAGAATGGCCTTACAAATCGATTGGAAAAGCAAAAATTGCATAAAAAAATTCAAACGTCGATTTTGATTGTCTACCATAGTATACTGCTATGGAGAAGACTTAGCGAGAAGCGATGTGCGAAAATGTCTATAAATCAGAAAGTACAGCCCGTATGGGCAAAACGGTACATGTTCTGAATAGATGAGACGATAACGAATAAAGCTCAATACTTTTCGGGCCGCTAGGCCTCCTAGAAGTATTTTACAAAGAAGCGTGAAGTTGAGGTTCCGCATAGGTCGAGACAGCATGTTCTAAGAACGTGTATAAATAAAGAACTATACACCCCCATCGTAAGCCAGTACCTGTTCTGGATAGATAAAATGATAAAGAACTACATGACGAAGTCTCAAGGTCATACAGTTACCGCATCGGATGTAATAAATTATTGAAGTTGATTGACAGTCGCCTAAGGATACACCATGAAGAATGCTAAAATCGACATTACATGTCCGATTTAGTTGAAACTTGGTACATATCCATAGAATGGCCTTACAAATCGATTGGAAAAGCAAAAATTGCATAAAAAATTCAAACGTCGATTTTTGATTGTCTACCATAGTATACTGCTATGGAGAAGACTTAGCGAGAAGCGATGTGCGAAAATGTCTATAAATCAGAAAGTACAGCCCGTATGGGCAAAACGGTACATGTTCTGAATAGATGAGACGATAACGAATAAAGCTCAATACTTTTCGGGCCGCTAGGCCTCCTAGAAGTATTTTACAAAGAAGCGTGAAGTTGAGGTTCCGCATAGGTCGAGACAACATGTTCTAAGAACGTGTATAAATAAAGAACTATACACCCCCATCGTAAGCCAGTACCTGTTCTGGATAGATAAAATGATAAAGAACTACATGACGAAGTCTCAAGGTCATACAGTTACCGCATCGGATGTAATAAATTATTGAAGTTGATTGACAGTCGCCTAAGGATACACCATGAAGAATGCTAAATCGACATTACATGTCCGATTTAGTTGAAACTTGGTACATATCCATAGAATGGCCTTACAAATCGATTGGAAAAGCAAAAATTGCATAAAAAAATTCAAACGTCGATTTTTGATTGTCTACCATAGTATACTGCTATGGAGAAGACTTAGCGAGAAGCGATGTGCGAAAATGTCTATAAATCAGAAAGTACAGCCCGTATGGGCAAAACGGTACATGTTCTGAATAGATGAGACGATAACGAATAAAGCTCAATACTTTTCGGGCCGCTAGGCCTCCTAGAAGTATTTTACAAAGAAGCGTGAAGTTGAGGTTCCGCATAGGTCGAGACAGCATGTTCTAAGAACGTGTATAAATAAAGAACTATACACCCCCATCGTAAGCCAGTACCTGTTCTGGATAGATAAAATGATAAAGAACTACATGACGAAGTCTCAAGGTCATACAGTTACCGCATCGGATGTAATAAATTATTGAAGTTGATTGACAGTCGCCTAAGGATACACCATGAAGAATGCTAAAATCGACATTACATGTCCGATTTAGTTGAAACTTGGTACATATCCATAGAATGGCCTTACAAATCGATTGGAAAAGCAAAAATTGCATAAAAAAATTCAAACGTCGATTTTTGATTGTCTACCATAGTATACTGCTATGGAGAAGACTTAGCGAGAAGCGATGTGCGAAAATGTCTATAAATCAGAAAGTACAGCCCGTATGGGCAAAACGGTACATGTTCTGAATAGATGAGACGATAACGAATAAAGCTCAATACTTTTCGGGCCGCTAGGCCTCCTAGAAGTATTTTACAAAGAAGCGTGAAGTTGAGGTTCCGCATAGGTCGAGACAGCATGTTCTAAGAACGTGTATAAATAAAGAACTATACACCCCCATCGTAAGCCAGTACCTGTTCTGGATAGATAAAATGATAAAGAACTACATGACGAAGTCTCAAGGTCATACAGTTACCGCATCGGATGTAATAAATTATTGAAGTTGATTGACAGTCGCCTAAGGATACACCATGAAGAATGCTAAAATCGACATTACATGTCCGATTTAGTTGAAACTTGGTACATATCCATAGAATGGCCTTACAAATCGATTGGAAAAGCAAAAATTGCATAAAAAAATTCAAACGTCGATTTTTGATTGTCTACCATAGTATACTGCTATGGAGAAGACTTAGCGAGAAGCGATGTGCGAAAATGTCTATAAATCAGAAAGTACAGCCCGTATGGGCAAAACGGTACATGTTCTGAATAGATGAGACGATAACGAATAAAGCTCAATACTTTTCGGGCCGCTAGGCCTCCTAGAAGTATTTTACAAAGAAGCGTGAAGTTGAGGTTCCGCATAGGTCGAGACAGCATGTTCTAAGAACGTGTATAAATAAAGAACTATACACCCCCATCGTAAGCCAGTACCTGTTCTGGATAGATAAAATGATAAAGAACTACATGACGAAGTCTCAAGGTCATACAGTTACCGCATCGGATGTAATAAATTATTGAAGTTGATTGACAGTCGCCTAAGGATACACCATGAAGAATGCTAAAATCGACATTACATGTCCGATTTAGTTGAAACTTGGTACATATCCATAGAATGGCCTTACAAATCGATTGGAAAAGCAAAAATTGCATAAAAAAATTCAAACGTCGATTTTTGATTGTCTACCATAGTATACTGCTATGGAGAAGACTTAGCGAGAAGCGATGTGCGAAAATGTCTATAAATCAGAAAGTACAGCCCGTATGGGCAAAACGGTAACATGTTCTGAATAGATGAGACGATAACGAATAAAGCTCAATACTTTTCGGGCCGCTAGGCCTCCTAGAAGTATTTTACAAAGAAGCGTGAAGTTGAGGTTCCGCATAGGTCGAGACAGCATGTTCTAAGAACGTGTATAAATAAAGAACTATACACCCCCATCGTAAGCCAGTACCTGTTCTGGATAGATAAAATGATAAAGAACTACATGACGAAGTCTCAAGGTCATACAGTTACCGCATCGGATGTAATAAATTATTGAAGTTGATTGACAGTCGCCTAAGGATACACCATGAAGAATGCTAAAATCGACATTACATGTCCGATTTAGTTGAAACTTGGTACATATCCATAGAATGGCCTTACAAATCGATTGGAAAAGCAAAAATTGCATAAAAAAATTCAAACGTCGATTTTTGATTGTCTACCATAGTATACTGCTATGGAGAAGACTTAGCGAGAAGCGATGTGCGAAAATGTCTATAAATCAGAAAGTACAGCCCGTATGGGCAAAACGGTACATGTTCTGAATAGATGAGACGATAACGAATAAAGCTCAATACTTTTCGGGCCGCTAGGCCTCCTAGAAGTATTTTACAAAGAAGCGTGAAGTTGAGGTTCCGCATAGGTCGAGACAGCATGTTCTAAGAACGTGTATAAATAAAGAACTATACACCCCCATCGTAAGCCAGTACCTGTTCTGGATAGATAAAATGATAAAGAACTACATGACGAAGTCTCAAGGTCATACAGTTACCGCATCGGATGTAATAAATTATTGAAGTTGATTGACAGTCGCCTAAGGATACACCATGAAGAATGCTAAAATCGACATTACATGTCCGATTTAGTTGAAACTTGGTACATATCCATAGAATGGCCTTACAAATCGATTGGAAAAGCAAAAATTGCATAAAAAAATTCAAACGTCGATTTTTGATTGTCTACCATAGTATACTGCTATGGAGAAGACTTAGCGAGAAGCGATGTGCGAAAATGTCTATAAATCAGAAAGTACAGCCCGTATGGGCAAAACGGTACATGTTCTGAATAGATGAGACGATAACGAATAAAGCTCAATACTTTTCGGGCCGCTAGGCCTCCTAGAAGTATTTTACAAAGAAGCGTGAAGTTGAGGTTCCGCATAGGTCGAGACAGCATGTTCTAAGAACGTGTATAAATAAAGAACTATACACCCCATCGTAAGCCAGTACCTGTTCTGGATAGATAAAATGATAAAGAACTACATGACGAAGTCTCAAGGTCATACAGTTACCGCATCGGATGTAATAAATTATTGAAGTTGATTGACAGTCGCCTAAGGATACACCATGAAGAATGCTAAAATCGACATTACATGTCCGATTTAGTTGAAACTTGGTACATATCCATAGAATGGCCTTACAAATCGATTGGAAAAGCAAAAATTGGCATAAAAAAATTCAAACGTCGATTTTTGATTGTCTACCATAGTATACTGCTATGGAGAAGACTTAGCGAGAAGCGATGTGCGAAAATGTCTATAAATCAGAAAGTACAGCCCGTATGGGCAAAACGGTACATGTTCTGAATAGATGAGACGATAACGAATAAAGCTCAATACTTTT
>CAUVYM010000524.1:0-31984 GCA_963556165.1 Tipula helvola
GGGTCAGATTGACCCCAATTTTTCCATAGGATTTATATGAAAACAAACTAACAAAAGAAAAAACAAAAAACAAAATACAAGAAAAAAAAATCGAAGCATCAATAACCGTTTATGTTCGTAAAGCACTTTGTTTTTGTTGCGTAATATTGGGCCCGATTCAATGTAAATCTTCTATAAATCTTTGCTTCTATTCTTCTATTATTGCTATGAAAATAAATTTTTGATTAAAACTTGATTTCTAAATAGAAAACGCATTAAATTTTCTAAGGGGTCAAAATGACTCCACTACACGGTTATCGGCCTAATTTCATTTATTTGATATAAAATACCCTAAAATTAACCAATTTTTGCGAGTTTTTCTTCTAAATCTATTTAATTGATGTCTGTTTAGGCATATCTAAAAGGAATTATCTAAATACATATTTGATAAATAATTTTTTATTCAGCTTCAAACAGCTCTGGGGTCAGTTAGACCCCACTACACGAAGTGAAGGTTAAGGCTGCAGTTCTGTAAAATATAGAACCTATTTCAAGGGGCGATCCTACCTCTGTCATTACCTTGTAACGAAATCCTCAAATTTCGTATTGAGATTTTAAGATTTCGCTAACAGACATAATGCCAGTGGTCTGGTGCGGTATAGTAGCCGGCTAGAGCTCAAGGTTGGCGTAGGGTTTTCCAGACTTGACAGAATGCTTGAATAACCGCATATAAATCGAAATTAAATCAAGGAAGAAAAATAGAAGACACAATCGCTTTGTTCACACAATCGTTTTGAAACACACTGATTAGACCTGAACGCTAGGAAGTGAATAACCTGACACGAGAATCATCACTCCCTACACCCATCACGATCCTTCACTGGTTATTCTATTCACTCAAGACGTCAGAAAACAAGACAATATTAATGAGATACTGATTCGCATACGACATTACATACCCTGAATAAGAAAAGAAAATTTACAAAAAAAAACTGATCGAAACAATAAAAGTTTAATTATGAAAATGATAGCGGCATAAAGCCAAATACGTAAACTGATGAAAAGAGGAAATAAATATAATATATAAAATCAGGTAGTATACCACAAAAAAAATAAAATCCAATGATACTCATACGACAATCAATACCGACATCAACGTAGTGCGTGATTACCACCCCACGAAAGCTGTAAAAACGTGGGACGCGAGGACAATCATGTTCCGCTTACAGAAAATTATGATAATTCTAGTAAAGTTAGGAATTAAATTTACAATGAAAAGCAATAATTTTTTAACAATGAAAAGGCAATAAAGAGAATACAATGCAATGGAATTTATAATTAAGTACAACAAAACAATTTAGAAAATAAAAGAAACATCATTGAAATGGACGGTTAACTGACCGCGGAATAAACGGGATGAAACTGCTAGAACAAACATTTGTCGTTTTCGTTCACCCTGATCTAAAACAAACAAAAGAAACCCACGGTACCTGTGTTTTATCTATGAAACAGCTCTCACGATGACGACGCTGGTTCCCCCTCTTGTACACCGACCCCGTCCCGCTGGATGGGCAGGACGGCATCAAATAACACTCAGAAAACTTAACACCTTTGACTTTTAGTTTTCTCTTTTTTTCTTATTTAGGTGTTTATTTTTCTGTGCAGGCGCGTGAGATACGCGTCGGGAAATTCAGAATTTGGTATTTGTAGTATTAACCAAAACCACTAATTCACTTTTGATTTTCAATGCTTTTTTTTTTTCTTAAAACCCTCGGAGACAAATAGACCCTTTAAGTAGACCAACACCTATTTGTCCGAGTAGAGACACTTATCACAAATGCAAAATATGCTTTCTGAATTTCGAAACGGTGGTTCTTACTACAGTCTTTACCAATCACTTTGTTTCACTGATTTATTTTTATCTGTTTATTTTTTTTTTTTTTACTTCAACAATTGAACAAGTAGACCCTTTAATTAGAGCGACACCTATTTGTTCAAATGATCACATTAATGGCACTAAAGAGGGAATTCGAGGAAGGGAAATACATTAAAACCCCCAAATATTAATTTAACAATATATTTTTTCTTATTAATTCCGTTCCTTTATTTTCACATTACCATATACATAATCCATAATAATTTAATACAGATTTATTTAGTTTGTTTTTTTTTTTATTACAACAACACAATATAATATTTAGGTCTCTTAAACGGTTTGTCAAACCAAACTCAAAAAACAAAATTTTACAATGCTTGTTTGTAGCAAAATCCATAAAAACGTATCTGAATTTTACTATAAATACTGGCTTCACCAAAAAAAAATAAATTTAAAAGTTCAATTCACTAAATTTCAGATATTTTAGTTTTATTTTTAAATCGAAATCACTGCCCTCAGCTACTCGCTAAACTTGACTGCTTTTCCAAATTCCCAAAAAAAAAAATTATCTTCTCTTTTTTTTCTTAAAAGAAATTTTTCATCTAAAAAAAAAACCGACACAAGTACATCTCAATGATAAATTTTCTATCCACCGCTCCTCCGGTATTGCAATCACGCACCACGCCCATCAATACATTCCCAATATAATGTAAAAAATTGAGGTGTGGGCCAACACACGACTTTCTTTTACGAACAGGGAATTTTAAGAAACTTTTATAATGCAAATTTCTTGCAAAACTTAATTAAGATTGTTTTTATTTTTTCATGTTTTCTATAAATTGTATATTTTTGAAATATTTGCAAAATAAATTTTCTGTTTCACGGAATCTGGGAGCTGTAACCCCAAATATTACGTAAGAGATTAATGAAGATATATTTGTTTTGAGGACCCCCTGAGTTCGAAAAAGTGGGTTTTGAAATGATGTCGGTCTGTCAGTCTGTGTCTTCTCTATAGCCCAGATGGCTGAACCAATCGAACAAAAACTTTAGATTTAAGCTTTACTTATGTAAAAGAGAGTAATAAAAAATAATACATTTGTAAGAAGTTTGCGTAATTGGTTTCTCAAAATTCACTGTTCGTAGAAGAAATGTGTTGGCCGCACATCAATTTTATTTTTTTTATAAAATTTTTAATTTTTTTTTTAAATTTTGTTTTTTTAATTTTTTTATTTACTTTTTTGTTTTTTCTTTTTTTTTTTTGGAAACATTTTGTATTAGTAGTTTTTTGTAAACCTTATACTTTTTAAGATATGTATTTGCAAAACAAATTTTCTGGCCCAAGGGAGAGGCCACTTCGGTTGATCGATTTGGGGCAAAATTCACCGGGACCTCCCAATTTATCAAAAAAGCTTAAATCTAAAGTTTCAGTTCGATTGGTTAAGCCATCTAGGCTGTAGAGTGGGTACAGACTGACAGACGGACAGACGGCCAGACGGACAGACAGACATCATTCCGAAACCCACTTTTTCGGACTCAGGGGACCTCAAAACAGATAAATCTTCAATAATCTCAACGTCGAAAATTTTCATGATTGCTATTATATACTTTATCTTACTTATGTAAAAGAAAGTAAAAGAAAATACAGATGCTCACGTACGAACAATCTGGAAAAGCGCACCATCAACGCGCCAATCAAAACGCACCGCATAAGTGACATACACACACATCATTATTACGAATACAGCATCTCAATCTAATCGACGACAAACAAAACCCCCTTATTAGATATCATGAAACTATCATATCTATTACATAAGCTTTGCATTGACTATCAACAGCGGTCATTCAGGGGTCACCAAAGCAAATGTACTAGACTGGGCAAAACCACCCACGCGCACTAAACCAAACGCAATAACACAATCTGTTACGCGGACCAAGCGGCGTAACAATCTGTTAAGGTCTGACAAAACTACATCCACATTTTTTTTTGTGCGGTTTAAATCTTAACCTGAAGCACCGTACGGATCTCTTTGGCGCCAAAAACCACCATATTTTTTACAACACGATGGCATATTGAAAATTGGTCCAGTTGTCATCCATAAGATTCTTTGCCATTCGTAGTAAAAATGATTCAACTTCCAACGCGTAGTTTAACACGCAACTGACTAAACTCATTTAAAAAAGCCGAGTGAAATATTATAAACGTATTATGTCTACTTTGTCTTTCAAAGGAACGTTTGCCAAATCCAATTAAACGCTGCAATAATCATACTCTCGGCTGAATACAGAAAAGCCTCAACTGCAATAATATCTGAATATTTTTGTACAACCCATAAAACGTCCACTTGATTGATTGATTGAGATATACGACCAAGGCTAGGCAAGATTTTCGGAATACGCCGGGCCCACCCCACCGTACATCACTTAACAAACAACAAGACCGAAAGATAGGGAAGGAATGTTAGTGTTAGGAACTCGAGTTGGTTTCAGCCACCTATGCAGTCCATAGTTATTAAATTTGTTAGTAGTTGTATTTTTATTTTTTTATGACAAATTGTTAAAACACATGATAACGCAATCTCCTAATTCAGCGTTCCCCATTAAGAGTCTTAGCGAATTCTGAAAAGATGTGAGGAATTTAATTAATGGGGTGATTTCATTCCATTATTGTTATGTTCCCATGCGGTAACCCATATTTGTATTAACCATAGCAAGTGTTGCTTGACGTTGTTGTTACATCTCTTCATTTCATCTAGTCCAATAAACCCATAAATCGTCCACTATTTAAAAATTAAGTCTATACGACTCCCCCAACGAAACTTCTTCCATAAAGCTTTTGTTAGGTGCCACCAAACCAAACCATTTACATTTTACAAAAATGTTGAGTTATTTTCAGAAAGAGCAGCCCTTAAAAGATGTTATGGATGGGTTTTCTTAATTTGGAGACCCCTTCCCGAATATCACAATTGGTCAAGACAATATAAATCCTTTACCCCAAAGCTAAAAAGCACAGATTTACTTTCACAATTAATGTTAGATTATTTAGAAATGATTCGTGTTGAACAGCAACCAAAATCGACATTTTTCATCTTCAGCCATTAAGAATTATCTCTAGTTATACTTCTGTAGTTGTACTCCGTTCAGAGAGCCTCCACAATGTTGAAAATTTGTTTTCTGAAGATTTGTACCGTTTGTCCAGTCTGTACGAAGGATCGCTGTGGACCATTCGATCAGTACAAAGAAAGAAAACAAACACCACAAAATCAGAATTACTGTAAATTACCTTTTGTGATCGATACCCTGCCGCCTCCCTCATCAACCTCCCCCACCGTCTGATATTATTTAAGGTCATCTTAGGCTAATTTGCTATTAAGATTTATATACGACCAAGAGAATTTATTACGGTTTAGATCAATGCAATTGTGAGAGTAAAGCTTGCTGCAAGAAATTTTTCAAGTTTCGTCGTCAAGAAAATGGGAACTTAATGGAGTTAAAAAAATATATCCAGGTAGTTTTTTATACTCCATGGAAATCGCACACTTTCTAACCTTTGAGAAATTGGAAACGCTGTATGTTACCAACTGATTGTGAATAATAGTAGATTACATACCGAGGCGGAAAGTACCATTCCCATCTCGAAACTAAAGCTCTCTCTACTGTAATATCATAATTTTTAATGTTCGAAAGGAGGCAACATAGAATAGACATACATTGTTTCAAAAATAAAATCGTACATCGTTAATGTTGCAAATGTCAAAACAATATTTAGGTGGAATATTGCTACAGAGAACATGAATTGCAGGGTTAAAAAATATATAAAAAAAAAATTATAAAATCTGAATAGATAAAATTGCAGGTACAAGATGAAATTATTAGTTCTGGGTTCATTAATAAATTCTGTGTTTTTTTTTGAGAAACTAGTTATCTACATTTTTTGTCGATTTTGAGTTATGAATGAAAATAACTGGACAATTGTCTAAAGTTTCAAAAATAAATTTAAGTTTCCAATATTTTCCTTCAGTTTCCTGGATTTATTTGTGTTTGCTGGTTATTTATTTTCTTACTTGGTTTTTATTCGCTTTATTGGTGAGTTCTGACAGATAAAAAGGCACTATTATTGAGTAGAGTTGTAAATGACGTTGAGTAGAGATGTAAATTTTGGTTTAGATTTCTGAACAACAAAAAGCACGTTGCTGTGGTTAGAACCGAGGTTTATGAACGCTTTAGAACTGCCATTGTTAACAATATTGTTAGTAATAATGTAGAGTTCTCTAATGTAGAGTTTATGAACACACTCCTGAAAATAATATTTTTCTTTAGTCGCGGTGTAAAAGCTGATGTAAGTTGGATTTTGGTAATTTGTTTTTTGCTTTGGTTGCAGAAAAATAACATACGCACCGCGCCCGTTAAGCCGTTTTAATTTTTGTAAAATACCTCTTACCGGACCATAAGGTATAATATCCTACTTAAACAGCAATAAGGGGTTTCAAAAAAATAATAATTTAAGCCAAATGGAGATCGATTGAAGTCCAAGTTAATGAAAATTATGTAAATACTGAATTTGTTCATATGAAATTTACCTAGGTATAAAATTTTATTTCATGCCTATTAAAACAGAGCTCACCGACTATTAAAACAATAATCCATTTACCAACAAACACGTTTTTAAATTACTGAGAATTGCTACCATAAGATTTACATTTTAATTTAATCCTGTATATAGTTTACGATCGTAATAAACTATTTACAAGATAAAATTAAAATTTAAATGCTATATACGAGCAATTCTCAGACATTTAAAAACTTATTTAATTTCTCAGCTTAGCAAAAATTATGAGCAATAAACACAGCACACCCCTAAAGAATAGAGATGTATCCTAGCGCTAATATCTACTCTATTTTCTATCAAAACCATATAACAACCAATTCTTGAGAATATCTGTAAATAACAACTTATTAAACATCACCTCCCTCTAGTCAGTAGTTACATACGTAATACATTGTGTACATTATTGTGTTTTTAACGTCAGTTGTTATTAATACTGTCGTACAAAACAGATAACATGGTACAAAATATAAACAATTATAAAAAAGCTGTGCTTTGCAAAAGAAAAACTTTTTTTTTTAAACATCAAGTTTAACATAATTTTTGTTGTTGTTGTGTCTTGTATGTTTCGTAATGCTACACAAAACTTTGATTAAGTTTTGTTTCGTGTTCGTGATTATTTTGTTGTAGATACCTTAAAAAATATTAATAACATAAAAGCTATAACTAGGGTATTATAGGAGGTAAAGGAAAAAAAAAATGTCATTTGCAATGACTTATGTGTCGTATATGTGTCTCACAAATTTTATTTTAGTTTTAAATTCACTATTTTGGTTTTAAATGTCAAAAACAGAATTTAAATAAAATACGAAAACAAATTATTTCTAACACAATCTGATTACACATTTCCATAAAAAAAATGTCCCTCACAACAAGTCATATTATTGTCCGCGTGAGACTTTCACAGTTTTGCATTGTAAATAATTTTTTTTACCTTTGGTTAGAAATATTTTCTTTCCATCATGCAAATACTGTTAGATATTAAATTAATGCGGGAAAAGCATTAACATAGAAAAGCTGTAAAATTATTTTACGAAAATGATACTTTTGAATATTTTTACGTAAATTAAATATTTTTATGATGAAATTTTTGAGTACGATATAGGGCTTTATAGCATCAGACACATGATCTAATGTTTAGTTAATTAAATATGGGACGTCAAAGAGGGCAATCAACTTGTCTGTATACTTTACCTGGAAAATTGAAGGTATAAGCTTTCTTATTTAACATATTCTTTACAAAAATTAACTTTAAGCCTTGTTGTTGTTCTTTATTGTATAATAGAACATTGGTGCTATACAATTTAAGGTTAAGCACCTTATTTCATGGCTGAACGATGATTAGCACTGAAAATGTATCTGCTAGTTCAAATAATAAGAAATAATCTGTTATTTTTAAATAATTTAATACTATTTGATTGTTTGCTAGATGTAGCCGTTAAATAATTTGTAAATATTTCCTTCTTCTTTACTTTACAACAACTCGCCTAAATGATTCCAGGTTTCAATTAGTCACAACGGGACGAAGCCCATTTACTGCTTTATTAAGTAGTACTAGTGACAATATTCGATTTAAATAAAAGAATCTTACATTTTTAACAGTAGCCTGCTTGGGATCAGTCAAGTACAACTCGTTGATTTGTGCCATCAGTTTTTTCATTTTCCATCCCGTATATTGTTGGCTTAGAATAAATATCAGTAGTATATATGATATTTGAAACCCTATTTTTTAGAAACTTGATATTTCTATTGCGGCATATTTCTCCAAATTTTGAACCAGTTCAACGACTCATACGCACTTGAAACCATTTCGCTTCATTGGACTGGTTTATAATTGATCTTTGATTTCTATCATGCTCAGCAGCTTCCGTTTTCAATTTTTTCAAAAAATCATTTCTCAGTTTGGTATACTCTTTTGTTTAGTAGTAATCGTCGTTTTTCATGCTATTCTCAATTTTGGACTGTAATTTGATGAATACTTTGCTGGATTACACATAGTGTCCCCTTTGACTTTTGTGTTGTAATACAGCGAACTTGGCTCGTGATGTGTATGATTGCTCACGGGAAAAATTAATTCTTTTGCCACCAACAGATTTTGCGACAATTGCATTCAAACCTTCTACGGCATTTGAGTCGACATCGTACACAAGGCTTTTAGCGTGGTATTTTAATCGCTTAAATAATCCACTAAATGCTTTAAATAGTTCATGTTCCATAAATCTTTAATATATTTCAGGTATTTCGTAACGTTGACGGTTACAGAAATATGAGGCACATTTCCTGTGGTTTTTAAAAACGTGGAATGCGATATTTCCAATGTTAAGCGCAAGTTCCTCAATTTTTTCTATGGAAGAGAGTTTTTAGAAAGTTTCCTTATTTTAATTGCGCAAATTATGTCTTTGAAACATCGATTAATTTGATTTCCTAATAGTTTTCGTTGAATTATAGGGTAGGTGCGATTAGTACATAGTTCCTTGAGGTGTTTCCGAAAATTATGAAGTAAATGCTTACTCATTCAATTTTCTCTATGTGTGTATTTGCGTATGGTTTAGCCTCGTATATATGTTTACGTATATGCTGACATCACCATCTGCAATTATTTTATTGTAGCGCATATCATATAGTTTTTCGCTTTTTCTAAAACCTTCTACTAAAGCATCCCATTCCATTCCAGTTGATAGTATAGCCAGCATAGTTCGAATTGCATTCATTTTGAGCAATAATTGTTCTGACACCAGAAAGTGAGGAATGATTACGATTGTGTCCGTACGTTCGCTTAGAATAACACCCATCTATTTAAAAGCAGACTAGAGGGATACCATCGAAATCTACGCTTTTTTCTTCAATTGCTATTTGTTTTGCTTCCATC
This sequence comes from Tipula helvola, assembly GCA_963556165.1. Taxonomy (NCBI): domain Eukaryota; kingdom Metazoa; phylum Arthropoda; class Insecta; order Diptera; family Tipulidae; genus Tipula; species Tipula helvola. The sequence goes on from CAUVYM010000524.1 coordinate 9,331, forward strand.
GCAGCTTTAAACATTTCTTGGTCGGAATCTTTTTGAATGTCACGTTGAACTTGTTTTTATAATTTATTGAATGTATTTGTTGCCAAATATGGTGTGTCACTGACACCAAAAAATTTTTCTATGTGTCGATATCCAATACCGATTGAAATGCCAGCTAAAACACTTTGATATTTTTTTGAGTTTTGATGTGGTTTCTTTCGTTGGGATCTTTAGACGAAATATTTTGAATTATATTGCATATGTTACATTTAAAATAAAATTTGGAATTTAATCCGAATTTAATCGCTTATAAATTATGCACAAAAATTATTAAAAACGATGTTGCAAACTATTTCAGTATAAATACTCGTACATACAGTGCTGGGAAAAAAAAATTGGGCAAACATATTTTATTACAAATTGGAGTCTTTTTTTGCTAAATTACAAAACTTTTGAAAGCAATTGGCTTATTGTTTCATTTTAAATAGATGTATGACCTAATTAAAAAAAAAATGTACCTGCAATTTAGGGGGAAAACCCGAAAAATGCCAAATTATTCAAAATAGCTACGTTGATTGGAGTTAAAGTAATGGAATAAATTAAACACTTATTTTTTAATTTCTTTTTTTTTGTTTTTTACTGATTTATAGAAATTCTATCTTTAATATTAATATTTTGTTGGATCGCCATTTGCTTTTATTACAGCGATACAAATTTTTCAAAATCGTAGAAGGTATGGATTCCCAAATCATCATCAAACAACTTTTTAAACCTTGAATTGATTCTGAGCGCTTTCTTGCTGCTTCTAGCTTCATTATAGACCAAATATTTTTTATGGGATTTAAGTCTTGACTGTGCGGCGGCCAGCTCAACACATCGATATTTTTTTCTTCGAAGTACTTTTTTACCTTTAAATGAAGAGAAAAGAAAAAAACAAGTTTTTAACAAATTATTTATGGTTATCTGAAAGCCAATTTTTCTATCTACAATTTAAAACTAATAACTCCCAACTTTGGCGGTATGGCTCGGAGCGTTGTCCTGTTGAAAAATAAATCTGCAAGTCTCGCCAAAAAGCTTTAACACAGAAGGCCCAAATTCGTTATGTAGACCTGCAGATAAACAGCCGCTGTAATTTTGGAACTAAGGAAGCACAATCGACCAGTTTGTTACGACTGCATTGTGATTTAAATAACAACAAAAACCAAATAAGAATGTAGTTTTCATTTTTGGCCAATGACCTATATTTTCTGGTGGCTATACGTATTTACTGGCGACAAAATAGAGTGCAGTCCTATGTACTTAATATAATGTATATAACTTATTCCTAAGTATGTAATTGTATATTCCCAATTATGTACATTGCAATTTCAAAATATATAATATGGTTCGATTGGTAATCAACTCAATTGGTCTGAAGAATAATAATTGTTAATTGTATATAACAAACATTTGGTGGGGTCATCTTTAGAATTATCACAGGGGAAATTCTTGTTGATCATTTTTTTTTTTATTCTTTTTGCATTACTGTATTATTTTGAATTGAGAGGCCAAGCTGCTCGGTATTGAATTACCTGCCATTGGGAATAAAATAAAATCAATTATTAAGAATTTTTGGATTTTTGCTAATGTACGTGTACATATAAACCGGTAAGATACAATTTTTGTTGTATGTGATCAAATTTTTCTGTTTGTTTGTTTGGAAGCTTACCCCGTGTGTTCAAATAGTGATGAACAAATTCTTTTTTATTGATAGGCAAGGATAGTACGTGTACGTAAAATATATCGCCCACTACATATTTGGTATTCGGATAGTGTTCGAAAATAACCAAGGGTAAAAGTCGGGCCTCTCTATTTTCTTGGGGTATAAATAATACCCAGATTATAAAAGCAACGTACCAATTGTACTGTTACCAACATAGAGGTGAAAACAGAATTTTTTTTATGCACTCGTTAGATGTACAGACAGTGCGTTATACGTTAGAGGATCGCGGAAAGATCATATATTTTGCTCAGTTACCAGGGAATTAAAGGATTACTGGATTTTCATCGCTTATCTCCTGTTGGATACTTTGAGTGATTAGTGAACAAATACATAATGTTGTTTTAAATTAATGTATTTAAAATATGTTTGTATAGACATACAAATTAACTTGTTAGTGATTAAGTTTAAAATATATATGTATATTTGTATATTCATGCATATGTGTATATAATATGTATGGTATTAGATTCGTATAAAAAAAAAGGAAATTGTTAGAAAATTTTGATAAATTATAAGAAAAAAAAAAAACACAAACAAAAGAAAAGAAAATTACCTACAATACATACATATAGTGCGTGAAATAAGATTTTTTTTCAACCTCCCACGGACAGTTTACCAAAAGAGTACTCTTCGGGAAAGTTTGTCTGGTGAGTGTTTTATATACATACATATTTACAAATTATTAAATTCTTTTAGGTATTTGTATGTGGTTTTTCTTTCCTCTAAATTAAGTTCAATATTACATAATTATAGATTTTAAGATTAATTATCATTACAAATTTGAATTATGTTAAAAGAAAAATGTTTAGTGGACAATTTTTGAAAGATAATTAAACATTTTTAAAATGGAATAGATTTATTTTTTTTTATTGGTGATGTGAATGAAAAAGTGTGATATTGTCGGAGTGTTTTATAATGTACGTTAAGGTTTGTTGGACCAATTTAAAATCCAAATGGCAAGAACCTCCCAGCCGATTAAGACTACCCGCAAAAAAACGTACAGCCAGTAGGATGGTCCGTAACAAGTTTCATTCTAGAAAAGCATCCCCAGACCATAACTCCTTCATTTTTCGGTGGAAGTCTTAAATTTTAACTCGTAATGTGAACTCAGGCTTCTGGACTGGTTTAGGTGCTCTCAAACCAGCTTTAACATGTCTTTTTCTCACTAAGCTGGCTGAAATTTGTTTTCCCGTTGCTCGCTCAAGATCCCCTCTTATGTCCGATGAAGTTGTAAAATGGTTCTGACGACATTCTAATATTAAAAAATGATCTTCCACTGGCGTTGTCTTTCTGGTCTTCCAGTGCCTTTCTTTCTTTGTGTACTGCCCATCTCTCGCATTTTTTTAATATTCCACGCGACAATAATTTTAGGAATGTTTAATCTTTCTGCTATTTCACGCTTGGTTAAATTTTCTCGCGTCAAAACCAACATATTGCTTTTACACTGCTCACTAACTTTTCCCATTTTTTTAAACTAAAATTGCACTTTATTCTTTATTTGACTAACATCACCTACAGAATAACTTAATCTTACAAAATATGCGCTACTTATACTCAATAAAATACTTACAGGCAATAAAACATCTGCACCCTAATTACGGCCAAGAACGGTAGGCATAAAATAAACTAATTGTTTGACCAATTTTTTTGCACATCAGTTGCGGGGTTGTACCGCCGTAATAGAGGCAAAAGGCGGTTCAACAAAATATTAATATTGAAGATAAAATTCCAAAAACCAATAAAATACAAAAAAAAAGTGTTTATTTTATTCCATTACTTCCACGCCCTTAAGTGCCAAATGGAATATTTTTGAATATTTTATCAATTTATTGATTTTGCCCCCTAAATTGCAGGTGCATTTTTTTTTTTTCAAAAAATTAGGTCATAAATGTATTTAAAATGAAACAATAAGCCAATTGCTTTCAAAAGTTTTGTAATTTAGCAAAAAAAGACTCCAATTTGTAATAAACTATGTTTGCCCACTTTTTTTTCCCAGCACTACATGTCGAGAAAATATATTACAGAAATGTCGAAAAATAAATTAAATTTGAAATAAAATTTTCTTGGTAAAACTGGTCTAGTTATTATATTTTTCGACTTGCGAATTGTGATTTGCGAAGGTACATTTTCGTTGCCTAATTTGGCCAAAACTGATCATAATTAAAATAAAATAGCAGAAAAACTAAGCGGAAAATCGGAAAAGCCACCGTGATTAACTAGATAAAATCTCAAAGAATATTTTAATACATGGTTTGCGCTGAGAGGATCAGTAATTCTCTAGAAAAGGTACACATTCTTCAAGCATTTTTCGTGTATTTGGCCCTATCAGAGAAGAAAAAAGTTAATCAGTCAAATGTCCTTCAAATTTGCCATAAGAATTAATTCAAAACTATTTTGGGGTCACAGAAAATCTCAAATAATCTTGAAAAATTACATCTGTGTCACCTATACAAACTTATCTTAACTGTGTTTATATGTAACTCAAAACTAAACAAATCTTGGAAAACTTAAAATTCTCCATAAATTGCTAATTCTGTAAAAAGATGCAACTAAATCCCTTGCATATTTCGGTGAATATGGAGAAACGTGAGTAATTTCGAAAAGCTCATATAATCTTAAAATTGTAGAATAATCTCGATATTTAAAAAAACTCAATTATTCCACAAAAACTCGAACAAAATTATATTCTTTGAATAATCTTGAAAAATCAAGAAATCACAAAGATTTAGAAGAATTTAGAATATATTATGCAGCATCCGCAAAACCTTGAATAATGTTGAAAATATTACAATGATGATAATTTCGAATACCTAACTCCGATGTCAAGCTACTCAACGCTATTTAAATCTTGAAATCTAGACAAACCCAAAAGTCTGGAATCTCGAGAAACTTTTGCCTGTAAGATAAGTTATCTGAATGTTATGTTCAATAAACTTCAAACGTGGAACAATCCTTGAAAATATCAAAATATCGGTGAATTGATAAGTCTTTAGAATGAAACAGTAAATATAATTTTTTTAAGTAAAATTCTCTTTATTTTCTAAAATAGCCTTTTTTAGCTCGATACACTTATTCCAAAGTTTTTCAAATTTCATTAGCCCTCCTTTAAAATATGACTAATCAAACTCCTCAAAATAAGCGTTCCCAAATCTCTTTCCACCCAGCCATTTCTTCAAGTTTGGAAATAGAAAAAGTTACAAGGGGGTAGATCAGGTGAATATGGTGGATGAGAAAGCAATTCATCCAATTGTTGCTGGGTTTTCCATGATTAATTTGTTGGTGCATTGTCATGCTGAAAGAGAACTTTTTTCTTCTTTAAATATGGCCGATTTTCCTTAATTTTTTCATTCAAAGTGCTTAATAATTATGCATAATATTCACCTGTGACAGTTTTACCCCCCTCAAGATAGTCGATGAATATTATGCCTTTTGCATCCCAATAGACAATGGCCATAACCTTACCAGCTGATGCAACAACTTTTGCGTTCTTTGGAGCACTTGAGCCAGCTTCTACCCACTCTACAGCTTGTTTTGACATTTGCATTTGAAGGTGCATATTCACCTAACACTGTTTTCATGTCATCGATGATTTGTTTGGTTTTAAACTTTTTAAATGAAAGTATTTAATCACTGCACGATATTCATTTGTTTTCATATTTAAAAAAAAACTAAAAGTGACTTTACCAATCTTACTAAGAAACTATTAACTCAAATGTCATAAAAATTTGACAGATTTCATTTAAAAGAAAATATTTCACAACAAACAAAAGAAGTTGGTACTAGTGATGCAGAGATGGCGATATTCTTTTATACAAAAAAAAACAAAAAAAGTCGTGACCCAGAGGGGAGACCTCACTATTCCTACTTTTTCGAGATCGCTGAAACCGAATATGACTATAAAAAATGATTCCAATCGCCCATTTTCCCGTTACCACCCCTAAGGGTCTAAATTTCAATTTCCTTGCAAAAATGAGATGGATGTATATTTCTATGTTTTTTGGGGTGCTGGAATAGAAAATGACCATAAAAAGTAAATTTGACCCCTCCATCACCCCTAGCACCCCTTACTACCTCCTGGAGGGTAAATTTCAATCCGTTTTTGGGGGTAGTAAGAGGGTGCTAGGGGTGATGGAAGGGTCAAATGTACTTTTCGTTGTCATTTTCGGTTCTAGTTCCCCAGAAAACATAGAAATGTACATCCATCTCAATTTTGCATGAAAATTGAAACTTATGGTCATATTCGGTTTCAGCGACCTCGGAAACGTAGGAATAGTGGAGTCTACTCTCTGGGGCAGGATTTTTTTTGTGTGCCTGTGGTTTGAGAGTTTGTTTTGGGTTTGTGACAACAAAAAAATTATGTCTACTAATATTGTTATTAACACATGTTTCGGTAATGTCAATTACCCCGTCCGAATTACCTATTACAAATTTCCATTAGTACGGGGTAAGCTTCTTCGGCTGTTGTGACATTCATCTGTCGTTGGTGGAGGTGCCAGGACATTTTTAATGTTATTTCCTCTTCATACACCGCATTGGCATAATCGCTAGATAAATAAAAGTTAGATTTAATTTAGAAAATACTTTCTATAATAATAAATACAATAGTATATCATGCTAACTGCACTCTTTGACACATACTGATGGCCAGAAATGGCAACTTCGTTGATGCAAACGGAGATTCTTCCTCCTATAATCGTTAAAACAATATCTGATTTCTGCCCTCTTCTTGTTCCTGTCCCATGCTTCTTCTTCTTGCTTAATTTCATACCGACTTTTTACTAGGCGAGGAAAATTCGTCCACTTCCTGATCGAAATTTGGCGACGACGGATTTCAAGAATCCGGAAATTAACAACCCTCTGATACATACTGATGGCCAGAAATGGTAACTTCGCCGATTAAAACGAAAATTCTTTCTTCAATAACCGTTAAAATAATATCCGATTCCTGCCCTCCTCTTGTTCCTGTCTCGTGTATCTTTTTCTTGCTCAATTTTTGGCGAACGAGAATATGAAAATATATCTATTCATATTTTCTACTCCCTCAACCATCGTTTTTAAATTTACTCTAATACATTTCGAACACTCTTTCCTATTCCCAATTTTTATAGACACATACACAACACACACACAGACGCTAATTAAATAAATAAAACATTAGAAAAATTCACTGCCCATTTTTAATTTCAATAAAAATTATAAATTTCATTTTACTCTATTCAGTTGATGAAAAACACAATTATCTATAAACAATATGTATTATTAAATAATATACCTTAATATTTAACAAAGGGGTGAATAAAACAATAATATATTAAAATTTATATTGTAAAATAATTAAATATTTTAGATTAATTTTGATTTTTAACTAATCGAAAAATACATCCAACACCATTATGTATTATCAATGGTATTATTCATACCTCAACAGTACCATTATATAAATTTTGAACATGAGTAATCCTGTCTCATGTTCAAATTTCATACATACTTCATTATAACAACACAAACCCTCAAAATTTTAATTTAATTTTATTATTTATTTACCAGAAAAATATATGTACATGCCACTTTCACTATCACTTAATTTAATCAAAATTAACTCGCTAGTAGATCTACACCAGTGACGCCCAAAAAACGTGGCGGATATACACCCAGATGCAAAGGGATTACTACTACTAGTTACAATAAGCGAAATTATCAGGTAAAGCTTATGACGTAACAAGTATACACATTCCATCGTCTAACAAATCTGCTAGCAATTTAAATAATTTAAGGCCATTTTCAAACATGCGCCTTGCGCAAGGGACAGTTATCTGCGCATACTGTAAAATACAAGTGCATCATATAAGTTCTTGCAGGAAACGTCAATATGTCAATTCACAGAACAAATTAAGTTCCGAAACGTTCAAAAATTAATTTAACAACTGAAAATCATGATAAAAATTATATTCAACTGGAACTTGACATTTTAAAATATAAAGCTTATTTCTTTTTGGTTGATACAGGAGCTTACATCAGCATACATAACCGAAATTTTATCAACAACGATCTGTTATCCTGACAGAAAATGTACTGTAAACGGTATTACGACAGAAACAATCGAATCTGTGATGATATTACCAAAATTTCGAATTCTATAAATATTAAACATAATTTCAAATCGTTCCGTATTTCGTGTGTTGGTATTATTGGAAAAGATTTCTTGTCCAAGCTCCAATGTAAAATCGATTTTTCGAATTATAGTTTTGTAATTTTATTTAACAATTACATAGTCAACTGTATTGAAGTTAACCACCAATTCTTGCGTTTTTATTCCTGCTCGTACAAAAAAACATTTTCTCTTTATCTACATATTCCAACTGATACTACATTTATCAATCATGAGAAATCCAGAGTGGAGCATATACTGCTAATTCACTTGTGAGAACTCAAAACAATTTAACGATGTCGTAGATGTTCGTAAACTAAACAACATCATTATTAACGATGTATTTCCGTTACCGAATACATCTGATATATTGATCATCTCGGAAAGTCAAAGTATTTTACTACTATAGACCGCGCAAACGAATATCAGATCCGTTTAGACGATTCTGATAGAAAAAAGACGCCGTTTAGCACATCTCTTGAACATTTTCATTTTAAAAAAATTCCATTCGGATTAAAGGGAGCACCATCAATATTCCAACGAATGATGAATCATATTCTAAGGGAACTAAACGGAATTAAATGTTTGGTGAACTTAGATGATATTATTGTCATTGGGCATAATCTAAAAGATCACACTTTAAAACTAGAGTTCGTTTTTGATTGTTTTAGGCATTTTAATTTAAAAGTAAATTTAGAGAAATGTAATTCGAAAGAAATTGTGTATCTTTTGGCACATAGTAACAGAAGGTGGTGTCAAACCTGATTATTCAAAAATAAGTGATATCCAAAATTACCTCCAACCAACAAATCAAAAACAAGTCAAATCATTCTTGAGATTATCTGGATACTACAGAGTTTCATAAACACATATTCAGAAATCGCGAAACCCTTAACAAATTTATTAAAGAAAGGGCAACCTTTTATATGGGACGCTTTTTGTGATTCATCAGTTGCAAAATTAAAAAAATCTTTCATTAATCCACCCATTTTACAGTATCTAGATTTTTCTGAAACTTTTATAATAACAACTGATTCAAGTGACATTACCATTGGTGCAGGCTTATCTCAGTCTAAAAATAATATCAATTTACCAATAGCTTATGAAAGTCGTGCGTTGAATAGGGCAGAAACAAACTACTCCACAATTGAGAAGGAATTGCTGGCGATGGTATGGGCTTTAGAACATTTCCGCCCTTACGTCATTGGTCGATATTTTATAATTGTGACGGATCATAAGGCATTGATGTGGCTCTCTAATTTAAAAAAAAATACATCATCCCGCTTGGTGAGGTGGCGTATAATATTGGCCGATTTTGATTACACAATCAATCAAAAGCCTGGAAACGAAAATCTTAACGCAAATTCCTTGAGCAGAATTAAATTAGAGGCAAATAAACCTTTGGAAACAAAAATAAATGTTGTGACACGATCCCAGACCAAGCAATCAATACAAAATAATTTAGTCAATGATTGATTCTGAATATCCTAATATTACCAATTATAACTCGAAAATCTAAATGAATAATTTTCGAATTAGAATTGGTAATATTAGGATGATACGGAAATCGCTAAATCCAAAATTTTCATATGAGTCCTTCAGGAGGTCATCAATTCCGAACAGCTGAAAGATTAAAAATATATTACCAATTTAAATATGTATATTCTAAAATTAAAAAATTTATTCATTCTTTCATTTCATTCATTTTTGGGAAATTAACTAAAGTGATCATGCAAATAACATCTACGGCGTCGCAGCCATTTGAAAAAAAAATGCGTGGATATAGTCGGTCCCCTTCCTATATCATACCTAGCAAATAACTATATTTTGACAATGCAAGACGACTTAAAAAAAATTTCTTTAGCATTTCCAACTAATAATCAAGAAGCCGATACAATAACTCGCGTATTTGTCGAGACATTAATTTGTGTCTTCGAAATTCCGCAACAAATATTGTCGGACCAAGGAGCAAATTTCATGAGCGACCTACATATTTAGTGGAGTGTGTAAGTTATTAAAAATAAAATAATTAAATTCATCAGCATACCATCCGGAAACAAACGGATCCTTGGAGCGTTCTCACCGGACTTGATCAGAGTATTTAAGAATTTGCACTAAGTCTGATAAACAAAATTGGGATATTTGGTTACCTTTTGCAATTTTTACATTCAACACTACACCTCATACTGCGACTAAATTTATGCCAAATAAATTACTCTTCAGACAAAACCGGTTCTACCAATTTCTTTAATCCATGAACCCGAAATTGTCTACAATTATGACGTTTATCTATTCGAATTTAAATCTCGCATGCAAAATTCTTTCAAAGTAGCTAAACATAATCTGATTACACAGAAACAAAAATCGAAGGATTGTTACGATATCAATACACAAGCAAAAAATTTAATATTAAAGAGAACTTGTTTTATTAAAAAATGAAGTGCGCAAAAACAAATTTTCACCACTATGGCCTTTTGAAATCATAGAAATTCCTTCTCCTGTCAAAATGACATTAGGCGTAAATAACAAATTAAAAACAGTTCATAATAACCAGATCAAATTATTTCAGCAATAAATAATTATTAAAATAATTTAATTGAAAATGAATACTCGAATGGATTACATATTATTGAAATTTATATTGTTTCGATTATTATTATGTTTATACAACCAAGATAAGAATTAGATATTACAAATTCCTATTTATAATTAAATCATTTTAAATAAAATAAAAATTATTGTATAACTTAATTAAATAATCAACAGGATTATTTAAATCTTATTAAAAAATATATAAATTAGATATGTATTAATAAATAATATAAAATTAAAATAAAAGAAAAATTCGCGATGATTTAATTATTCTCTAAATTTTTCAAGCGATTCACAACACCATACATATACAGAGGATCATAACTCATGAAATAAATGGTACAGTCTGTATAACATTTGTAACCCAGGGGTGGGCACCGCTGTGTTACACAAGGCCGGGCATCACTGATCTAGACTCTGCTACAATAATAAACTCACATACAATATAGATAAATTCACAAAATGTCATCATAACTAATTAATTCAAAATAAAAAATTTAAATCAAATATACATCTTGCGCGCGATTCATTTTTAACCAAAAAACCAAATTAATTACAGAAATTAAATAAAATTAAATTAAACCAAATTAAATTCAATTTACATTCAATTTCCGGAGAACGACAGAAAACCCGACCTTCTCCATTGAGCGTCATTCGCCAACCACCAGGAATATTTATTTCACTTATTACAATTAAAAAATCTAGTTAATAAAACATCATTCCTCTTCCTTCCCAGTGAACTGCACACATAATACATACTGCCATATTTACACATCAAATTGATTGGGAATTTATTTTTTTTCCTCCAGAGGCATCTGCCGTACTTTTACAAAAACTTATTAAAGTCGGGGACTAAAACAATACCTAAATAAAATAATTAGTTTTAAGTTTTTTAAAGTTAATCACATTTAATTCTTTGATCTAAAGATGAAACATATTAAAGTTCTTATCATACTAGTAATTTGATTACTTCTAGTTTATGAATTACAAGTCCACACAACACAATTCATGACAAAAATGTAAGAGTACCTCAAACGGAAAATCATATTTAGTTAGGATCGAAGCAATTTCACATTTTCCATATGTGGAGTAAAAAATGATCTCCAGATTTCCAAATCTAAATCAAATCCAATCGTAATACTTTAATTACCTATAATCTATATAATTAAATTTTTCAACATGACGATAATGATACTTGTCTTTGTGTCCCTTTCAATATTTCATTTATTTGATTTATACCATCTTGAATTTTCGTTTACACACTTTGTCGTTTAATATATTTTTGTGATAAACTTTTGTTTTTGTTCTTCTACTAAATCTACATTAATCTTCAAATCAACAAAAGAATAAAGAAACTAACAAAAAAATATCTATAAAGGATTTATCTAAAACAAGGATATTTAATTAATTTATATAAATTAATTTTAAATTTTGTTTTTGTTTTTTATCTAATTTTTAAAAAAACAAATTCTATTAATTCGAAAGGATTAAAATCTTACACTACAAATAAAAATAAATAGAATTTAGCTTAAACTGTAGAAATCGAAAAAAAAAATATTTTTGAAGAGATAACCAACCGTTTTTTTTTCAGTTTTATTTTTTTGAATAATTTTAATTAATTCTATAAAATGTACAACAACTAAAGAAATTCTAGGAAAAACTGTTGTTACTGACATATCTAATTATATAATGTACAAAGAAACATAAAGAGCGAGTAACCAAGAAAGAAACGAATGAAATTTGTTTTATAAAAATCTTCAACCATTTCCATTACTTTACTACCATCGCTATATTATTGTTCTTACTATTTTTTTTATTAATTATATTTAATTTATTTGAATTTAAATAAAAATTTGTTTTTTGTTGTAACCCTGCTTAACCAATTTTAAGTTCAAAATCTTTGTCATCGCGAGAATTTTTGTGCTGATTTTTTTAAATTTTCACTGCTTAGTAGAAAGATATTTTCCAGCTTAATTAAAATAATAAAAAAAAGGTTCTTTGAATTAATTTTGTCCTATTTCGATAAATTTATCCTTTTTTTTCGGCTGTAGTTTACATGTATTGGTGGATAGACGTAGAGTAATGACCTTCGTTAGAATGGTAGTGGTAGAGCTTTATAATGATTTAACGATATTATTGCTGGTATTCATTTTTATTACATCCCAGTTTCGCCACGATTCTGATCGAATTTTTCTCGGTGTGTGGTAAAAAGAAAGAAAAAACATTGACACCGCATTTTGTGTGTGTGAGAAAAAGGGCGGATTAAGGACGAAAATTCAAACGAAAATATTTTGAGAACAAAATTTAAATTTTGTTATATTACAAAATTTAATTTTTACTACAAATAAAGTAAAACTTTTTTTTTTTTATTAATTGTTTATATTTCATTTTCATTAGGATAACAATGTTAATATTTACTTTAATTTTTTATGTTTTTCTTCCCTAAATTTGATTTTTATTTTGCATCGCCTATGCTCGGAATAAGCTGGGAGGTTGTTAGTGGTGTAAAAATAATGCGGCAAATTTATAGACATACGTTTTACAGAGCACTTTATTTCATTTGTACTAAAACTAAACTATTCTACTTGAATGTTTACTATGGGGTAGACTTTAGACTAACAGACTGATTAAAGAGAACATTACGATTATCGGACCAGTTACTCGTCAATATGTTTATTTTTAACTTGTTTAAAAAATAAAAATGTATTATAAATTCTATTTAAATTTTTATCTTACAATTGTCTATGATTAAACCATTGAGGAAGAACAATAGAGAAGTAATTTGTATGCATGAAAAATGAGATGAAATAAAATTTTGCATCTTTATCTAAACCATTCAGAGCAATAAAATGAAAAGAAAGTATTAATTTCTAATATCTCTAATAAGAGCAAAAGTCTTTCCTCAATGATTAAATCACAAAATAGGTAGCGTCACTAAAAGTTGCAATACGTCACTAACCAGATGCTGTATTCAAAACCTTTTATTCACAGAATCTGCAAGAAAAGCGTGTCTTTATTTTAAGATCGACAACCAGAACCAGAAGAAATCAGGTGATTCTTGTCGAACTTAGGGACATTTTAATTCATAAAAACCAAAATGTATAATTTTTACACAAATCTCATTGAATATCCTAAAAAAAAAACATTCAAGGACAAATTCAGAGCTACAATTTATTTTAAAGAAATACTCGCTGCCAGCCCATTCGCAGGGTTACAAGAGGCTAATAATGCTCATAGTTAGAAATATTCAAATCGAGTTTTTTTTTTTTGTAAAATAATGAATATTTAGTCAATAGTGGTGGTAGAAAGATATTTTCCAGCTTAATAGTGGTGGTAGACAGTTGCTTCAAAAAATTGGGGGTCACAAATATAGACACGGTTATATTCGGTCTGTCTGTATAGTCAGAGATCATTGAGCTATAATTATATGTAAACTTCGGCACTAATTAACAAATTAATAAAATAAAAAACTTGGATGTGCACATAGTGTATAGTATGTAGCAAATATATCTGTTGTAAAACTAACTGAAATAATACTCCACCAGACATGTCTTCAGCCAGATGTGCTCGAACACGGGTTCCAATATTATAAAAACAAAAAAATGAAACAAATAAAGCGAGTTTACGATAGGATTTGAACGACATCTGGCAAGAAGCTGCCTTGTGAAAAACTTAAGATCGAAATTGAAAACCAGAATCCCCACGATAATTTTCAATGAGCATTTGCAGGCCTGGGACGACCGCCTTAGTTTTCAATTCGATGAATTGTTATTTTTAGTGACAATGTAAATCAATACAAGAAGCTGCGCGTCCAAATGTTTTAAAGGCTGTACAATTAAGTTATTTCACCGATGATCATACAACGCATCCAGACGTCTCTACTGTTTGAGGAATAGTTTATGTAACAATTCGTTTGAATGTAACAGCGCACTTGGAATTAACATTTTACCCACGAAAGATTATTAGTCATAGGGATGAATTTTTTCATCCCTATTTTCTGTGAGAAGTATGGATTGAGGACAATGAACTTAATAATTGTAAGATAACTAATTTTAAATTGTTTGGTAATTGTAATCCAAACAGAACGAACGCGAGGCGTGGTAGTTTTCATAAATAATCAATATAATTTCAAATCAATTTGCTGTAAGAAAATAATAATCTGTACGGCTGATACAGTTCAGGACTTTAGGTGAATTTTGTGGTAAATGGTGAACAGTTTGCTAACTGATAAATGCTAAAAATTATTTCTACAGAAAAACATTTCGGCAAATGAAAATTAAAAAAAAACGGATATTTGAAATTAAAAAGATGGCCAAACATACAACCCAAAAAGTTAAATCATATAATAAAATCCAATGGCATTTAATTAATCAGATTGTTCAAGAGAAAAGAAAACAATTTTAAAAATTAAAGTTGAGGATGGATTAATGATTTATAACGAGTATCGCATCTAATAAATATTTTTGATCTATTTTCACCAGATTAGATAGCGAAGTTGAAAAATGTCTTTTGAGTTATGATGAAGAGATCAAAATGAAGTTTTCTGCATACTTTGGAATATGAAATCGTTTCTTTTCACCAGAGATTTCAACTGAAATTATTCCTGTCATAAATTCGTTGAAATCCTCAAATGCCTGTGGTATCGACAAACTTTCAAACAACTTACCATGGTTTACCACTTTCTGTTCTTATGGACAAATTATATCGTGCTGATTTTCGCGGTTATGCTTAATTAAACTGGTTTGAATCCTACCTGTCCAATCGTTTTCAATGCACTAAAGTCAATAATGTATCCGGAGGGCTTTGTTGTTGGACTCATTCTTTTCATAATTTACATGAATTTCTTGTGCAAAATTGAATTTAATGAAAAAATTACTTTTGCCGATGACACCGCATTTGTTTGCGAAGGTTGTTCGTGGGTAGACACAGTTAATAAAATATCTTCGGACCTTGCACAATAATTATTTTATGGCTTTAAGCTCTAAATCGAGGTACATGACTTTTTCGATGAAGAACAATTAAGATACCTCAACGAATCTTATTTTAGCTCTTTTATTCAATTGTAACGGGTTTTGTAACGAGAAATGTTTCCGAATTGTCAAAATTAATGAATATAAATATTTAGGTATTATAGTTGATTCGAAATTGAAGTTTGTGCAGTATGTAACCAAAATTAAAAAGAAAATGAATTCTGCACTTCGAACTTTTTCATTTACGCGATTTGTGTACCGCAAAGCTTCTAAAGTCTTCATATAATGCTCTAATTAACTCAAGGTAAGACTATGGTCTGTCAATTTAGGGCGGAATATATTTGAAAATTTAAAATCAATGATTACTGCTCAAAAATAAGAGTTACAAGTCACGATTTTAAAAACAGAAGAAAACACACATTTACAATATTCAAAAATGAGAAATTACCACCCCTCCGCTATTTATTTGCTTATAAGGTTCTAAAATATTTGTACAGGAGAGGTGTTTATGATTATGTCCGTGCAACAGCCTAAGGTCTCAGGACAACTAACATGTATCTAATTAAATTTACCAGAAAATAATATATAAGGAGTTCTTTTCATTTGACATTTAAATAAATAAATAAACATTGGAAATATGTATGTGCATATAAGGTCGACCATCAGTGAACAACTCCGATTAAAATCGGAAAAATAAGTTGGTTTTGTCATGTGAGAAATAAGATAGGTTCTGAGATTTAAGATTATTTTTAACGCGATGTAGAAAGATTTTCTGCGAAGGCTTGTACATGTTAAAATTGCCGGCGATCAAAATGTTTTCGTAATTGGTTGCATGAATAGAAAGTAAATCTTCTATATAATAAATATTAACACCACCAGAATTATAGATCAACTGACTAACATATACAACTATTCCTCCAGCATGCATCGATTCTTATCATGGAGTATCCTGAAATCTCCACAGCTTTTGACGAAACCCGAGGCTTAAGCCATGTTTCAGTAACTGCAATGAAGTTAAAATCTATCGTAAAATGGGGCGATTAGAAACGGCGAAGTAAATAGAAACAAAGCTTTAAATAATAATATAACTGGATAATTGTTCATAATACATAATAAAAAAACAGCGTACATTTTTTTAAGTTGGTGATGGGTGCAAAAATATAAATAATAGGAATTTTTGGTTGAATACCTGCAATTTTAAAGAATATATTGTTAAATATAAATCAAAATTTTTTGGTTAGGAAAATACTATAAAAACCTTCTTATCTTATTGAGCCATATTTGGAGTAATATTAGAGCCATCTGGCGTAAAGGGCCAAAATCATCATGATGTATTTTTTAGAAGGTTTTTTAGTGGTATATAAATTTCACTGATTTCCATAGGAATCCATAGTAAAAATGGTAAAAGCTTCAAGTTATTCAATGAAATAATTATATAAAACTTTTCTACATATTTTTAACAAAAGATTGTTATTTATAAATATTAATTGCAGAATAATATTAAAATTAAATTACGTCTAAAATATAATATTTTTCGAACTTTCCTTTCGAAAGATACATCAGTTGGCTCTGACTAATAAAAATAATACTTGCTAAATTTATCTCTAGTTTTACTAGTGCACGTTAGATGTCTAAGATTTAAAAAGAAAAATATGAAAAAAATTGTTTAATTTGATTAATCACAAAATTATGACACGTTCTTCTTCATTCTGTTTTGCTTTTCCTACAGTTTTTAAACTTGAAATTTCCCCAGTGGCCCTATTCTGGCTATTCCTTAGGAATTGGGAAACATATTGATATATTTCCAGACTTCAATATTCTCAATTATTTGTTCCCCAATTCCCAAAAGTGTATTCTGGCGTAATTGGGAATAATTTTCAATGGGAAAACACTATTTCAAATTTTGCCAGCCGCCATTATTTAAAAATTTCATTTTATACTTATAAAATAAAAACTTTGCCGATACTACGTTGTAAATAAAACAATGAAAACACACAAAACAACCCGTTTCTTCTAATTCCCAAAAAAACAATTTAGGGAAAAGTAAACGTCAAAACTTCCATAAAATGAGATTACTTTTCCCTACAATCAAAAATTCCCAATCGCCAAAATACACTTTTAGAAAAAATAATACCCAACTGCTACAATACTGTTAAAATAGTGCAATTCTCAGAGAATAGCCAGAATAGGGCCACTGGTGGTAATTTTTGGTACGATTTTACCAAATTTTTACTGCCAATTACTCATTTTTAAGATTAGCTTTTTTAATAAACACGTAATAAATTAGAGTCGTCCCTCGACACTCGCAAGGGTCCCGATCCCGAAACTCCAGTTACCAGAAATTATCTTTGTAATTTTGGTAAGCACATGATCGTTAGAGACACTTTATTGCTTAATTTCAAATAACAAATAGACAGTAAAATAAATAGAATTTGAAAAACCAATTATTGGATTGGATGATCATATTAAATCTATTATTCATTTTCAAATGAAAATAATATTTTAAATAACTAGATAAATATTAATATTAATATTCCTTTTTATTATTTTGTAAATTTATAAATAACATTCAATTAAAAATTTAGTATTGGACGCACATTTTTAAAAATACATATCGACTCTTTTTAATTACTTCTGTATTTTAATTTTATTTGATTTTCTATTGCCGTTCCTTAGTACTACTACATCACTCAATTGCTCCTTATTATTCGTTTTTTTTATTTGATGTACTTCTTTTGTTGTCGTGAGGATTCCATCCTTCAAAGTTCAAATAATAGTGCTTGCATGCTGAACAATTTAAACACTCAAAACAAGAAAGGTAATTTTGAAATAACCGTTCTGTTTTTTCTTCAGATCAAATTAGTTGAAACATTTTAATTGAATGGGGCGCTGATTGTACAGTAGCATTAACTAATTCATTAAATTTTTTTATATCTTCTAATTTCCCTGGGAACACGTGAATTTTGTTACTGTTTAAATTATTTACAATTTGAACAACATCATCGACAGACATAACGTCTTTCCCGTTTAAAATGGCTTGAATGCAGATCCATTTTGTTGTGGCCCCAGTAGCATCAGCACTACTTATTCCATGCCCAGGGGCTGAAAAATTCCAAGAAGCTCTGCGAAGTGCTAATTTTTGGCAATGATATTGGAATAACTGAAAATTGGTCTTATATTTGTATTGCGTACTTGGCCCATCGCTTTGAAAATATAAGACACTGATATTTAGTACTTTTGATTTAATTAATTCTTAAACTAGACATAAATGGGTCCATACAGCAACAGCGTCGCGTCGCAAACACTCAGATACAGTACAAAATGAAATATATTGTAATTTTTCATCACAAGCTGTACGATAATAAAATACACCTCTGTGCAATGATAATTGTTTTTAGACGCTCCAAAATGAACTGATTGAATTTCATTTGAATATTTAAAGTTATAATTTTCACTAAAATCGATAAGCACTATAACTTCCACGGGTGATAATTTTTTCTTAATGATTTTAAAAAATCAAACTGATGCATCATATCATAAACATGTTTTATAAAAGGAAGAGTTATTTCATTGAATTCTTCAATCTTATTACAAATAGCAGATGTAATTTTTTTCTTTAGCGTAATGTTTACATTAAACATCTTCTCTTTGGCGCCTAATCTTTGGATTTGCTCTGCTTTCCATTGATAGTAAACAGAAAGAGTTTGATCGTCATTATTTGTAATAGAACGATCCGCATAGTAAGCACACTCCCTATGCATACACTTTTTACGCTTTGGGTCCCATACTACTGGCTTGATGAAATCGCGCGCGTTTTACTTACTGTAACTTTCAAGTGAGTGAATTTTTGAAGCAGCAAATTAAAATTTTCGTGAGTTTTGCATAAGCAGGCGTCTCGGTTTGTCATTTTTTTTTTTTTAATATCCAAGACGGTTTCAATCTATAAAAAAGTGACTTTGATATCCGTAGTGGTTCTTCTTTTAAAAAATGTTTATGTAAATTATACATAGTATCACGAAGAAATCTTTTATTCTTTATTATGCCATTCATTCTAACAGTATCTCTCAGACTTGGGCTAGGGATTGCATTCTTATCACTTTCTAAAAAATTGCAAATTGCTAGTTTAAACTTATTTAATATGTATAACTTTTTGTTTCATATTAGTTCTGCCAACAACAATATCGGTTTGGTTTTGATATTTACTTTGATTGTAGCGACTTAGCATTGCGAGATTTTTTTTACAGCTTTATTTTTACGTATGATAGGTCCAGACAGCATTTGCGCTACCAAAGATTTGTCGCGTTCTGTTTTTAAAAGTCTTTTGTTTTCTTTCAATTTACTCTCCAAAGTTCTTTCAATTTACTCTCCAATTGCATCTTTGCCAGAAGCTTCAATTTTGTTAACATTATCTAACGATTTATTACTATTTACAACGTACTTTAAACGAAGTCTATAGTATCTTGTTTTTCAAACGTTGGATTGCTGTTTTATTCGGTCATTCTGTTGAAATAATTTAAACTTTTCGCGTTGCAGCTTTGCTTCTCTGGCTTTCGTAATCTTAAGTGAAATCAATAACTTTTAAATTTTCTTGTCCTTAGTTATAATCTGGCTTGTTTTCTACTAATGAATTACCAGTAACATTTTAAGTGTGATAAAAACCGTATAATTGATCAGCTTGTGATACATTCTTTGTGTTCCAGTTGTATTTGTTTCAATGGCTGTCTCGGAATCGCTTTGTTCTGCATGTATTTCAGAAATTTCGTATAGGAATTTTCACTCCTATTTTGATTTAATTCACAAGATATTTTTCGTTGATATGTTGATAAGATACAGTAGAAGATTTCAAATCTTTATTTTTATTGCTAAAATAATTATTTTAAGTATTAATAATCTGCATGCCAATGTGAAAAGTATCTAAAATATACTAACGTATTCCCGCGTTTTGTTTTTTGTTTTTCATTAACCCTTTCGGTCATGATTTAATTCTAGCAGTGATAAAAAATCCTACTGTATATTTTTTGTTCCATTAGACGTCACAAAGCCGATTCTGAAAAAAAAAATTGTTTGAGCTAGTAGGCCAGGATTAGGACATGTACTCAAATGAGAACAAATCGGTTCAAATGTTACAAAAAAAAGAAAAAATTCTTAAGTATTAAAATATTTATTTCAATTCAAATCAATGTTGAATTAATAAATAATAAAAATAATTATACTAAATAAATTAATAATTTCAATTCAGTCTTTCGGGGATTATTTAAGAATGGGAACTTTGGTTTGGCAAAGTTATATTGAATTATATTTTTTCTTCGTCTTTGCTGTGGATGTTGTAAAAGCAATTATTTTCTTTACTAAAATAAAGATGCATATTACATTTGCAACAATAAACCGCTCGTGTGACATAGCTTGTATTAAATATATATGTATAAATACATACGAATTCGTGGCATTTTTAGAGTACCCATTAAAATTTGAATACCAGAAAATTTTAATAATTCGTTTGATGTCGTTGACCGAAAATTAGCCACATTTTGCTGCTGAGCATAAAGATTGGTAAAGAAAGCCATAATTGAACATCTCTTGGAGAATGTATTTCATAAAAATGACATAATGGAGATGTTACCAATTCATCTTCGGAGAACTCATGTTCAAATATAAAACGGGTTGACTCGACGTTCTTTTTCGTCCATGCAATTTTTGATTTATCGGTTGTTTGAAATTTTCGACTTTCATGAATAAATTCAAACTGAATATTATCGTCACCCTTATTCTCTAAAAAATGAGATAATGCGTAAACGAGAAAACTTGTAAAAAGCAAAGCTTGCTTTTATCAGTTTGCAATTTTTCGATTTGACTACTACTAAAATAACATTTTCTAAAATTTTTAATGATTTTAAAAGTACTTTTTTTCCGGTTCAACACAATTTCTCGATGAAGACTTTTGATATGTTTATTCTAAAGGTGTAAGGAGTTTTTTACGCAAAAAAAACAATTAATTTGCATGTGAATCATAAGAGTGCCTCTCAAATTAGACGATTTTTATGATGAGTTACGCACTCGAGATTGATTTTCAAAGTAGTATATGTATATATACGAAATATTACGTGGCACGCTTAAAAACGAATACACGTCTTATTCGTCAACTTAAAACGAACATTTTCCAGTATGAAAGGTTAAACAAATTTGATAGCTTTTTTTTTATACTGAAAATACCGTTAACAAGCGATTTTTTACAATTATCGGTAACACTTATAAATTGAGTTTTAACTCCGCTTGGGTGACAGGCACGCTTATGTGTATGAAATTTTCTTATTCTACAATCTAAAATGAACCAGTCCCAGTAATTCTTGAAAAATTTCAGAGATAGATTTTTTTTTATTAAAGCCAAAACAATAATAACAGTACCGAATAATACTTAAAAAGTTGCTAATTCAGTACTCTTTCGATCGCCATACTCGTATTGTCTAGATAATTTTTTCCTACAAATAAGTGTTAAGCATCTGTTTTATCCTACTAAATAACGAGTTTAATGCTAATTTATGTAAAGGTTAAGGCCGCTATGAAGACACCAAGATACCTTAGATTCAATATTTTAGCGGAGGAACATTAGTTAGTTTAGACGATATACGATAAACAGAAGTAATGAAAGCTACATTTGAAATAGCTTGTGCTATTTTATTTACAAATTCCATAATATTCTCATGCTCAGTAACAGGAATTCCCCTTATTAACCAATTGCATGACGCAAAATCCTCGTTGCAGGCTATTAGTTTTTTTTATCAATTGACGACATTTTGTTTTCTAACTGGTCATTTTATGTTCAATCGAATTCAGAATAATGTAAATATTACCTTTATCTACACTTTTACCTGTTATTTTTTTTGGAATTATTTAGTTTTGGGCTGGAGCGAACAACCAATATGGCATGTTTCCCTAGGTCAATTGAGAATTTGCCGCCCTCCACTTACTTAGTTTTTATTACAAAAATGCATACACCTTTATTCACCGTATGGCATCAAAGCTTGAAATTAAAATAAAGCGATACGTACGGGGGATAGGCTAGCTCGGTACACTTAGCCCACACCCAACGATGTTCCAATTAACATCTTAAAATTTCGATTTGTGGAATTCTGCAAAATAGGTCTCATTCGATGTGACCTGTTTTCTGCCGAGCCATTTGTTCATATTTGGAAACACAAGGGGCCA
>CAUVYM010000525.1:0-37049 GCA_963556165.1 Tipula helvola
ATCATTTAAAAATCATTTGTATCGGTTCATTGATCTATCGATTAGTGCTTCCAAATAAACTTCAAATTCAGTATTTTTTAATAACCCTCCCATAGGCGTAATATAATGATTTTATATTATATCATAACATAAATTTTGTTTATAGATATTTTTTGGATTATAACAATAAATAAAAAAATTAATAACAACAAACAATAACGACATATAACAATATAATAATTTAGGATTATTAATCAGAAAAAATAAATCAATAATTACAATTAAAAAAGCAAATCGTTTAGAAGTAAAGCTACGAGTAACTTGCCTAGTTGCGGGATAACTAATTGTGAACAAAAAAAACAAAAACGATTTTCTTCATTGATCGAGGTTGATTGATTACTTGACGATTAATAAAAAATGTTTTAACAATTTATTTCGTTAAGGGTGGTTTTTATTGTGGATTATAGCAGTAAATTATCTAGACCTAGTAATTATGTAATGAACGATACATTTACAGTCGTTGACCGATAATCTATTACGTTATCAAACATTAAGGATGTGTTATTAAGTGATAAACAAATATATTAGAATGGTGGCAAATGATTTAAATGACATAATTACCATAAAAAACAACTTGTCGTTTATGAATAAAATTTATATATTTAGATGGCATATAGACAATCTAGGTTTCCCAGCATAGTCTACATTGCAAAAGGAAATTACAAACAGTTTTAATGATTCAACATTGATGACCCCAAAACAAGAAAATATATTAAAATAATTTTCACTTTGCATAAGTCCTTTCTCATTCCTAAAAAATGTTCACACTTAATTTATTACAATTTCAACGCCACGATTTTTATTTTTTGTAGTTTCCCATTTGTCTTACCTAGTTTTATGCTATGGTCGTTGGTTATACAGTTTTGATATCCAACTGATATCCTATTTTCAGTTTAAAATATGTAAAAATATAAAATCTAATTTTATTATTCGATTACTTTAGTTGTATATAGAGTAAAAAAAAATGATTCGATATTACTTTTTATGATTTATTAAATAATACTCGCACGTTAAATAGAAAGCCATAGGGGAAGAGAGTTTCTATTTTAATATATAAAACTGTATGTTTAATATGTAAAAACTAAATAATAAACAAGTTAAAAAGTTTTCATTAAAGTGATATTAAAATTAATTCGTATCCAAGGACCGTCTCGAGCGTTCGCTCATTGTCAACTTTGTCCTAGTGCTGCTTATCGACTGAAGATCTGTAATCGGTGTAATTAATTATACGTTTTGATTTCCTATTATAATTTTGTATAATCTAGTCGAAAAATTTATTGGTGTATGTGGTATATTGCAAGTTCCTCCCCTATGTCCAACATGTCCACATTCTATGAAAATCCTGTAAATTTTTGATGGTATCGGTATAAATATGACTCACAGTAACTAAGTCGCATTTGACATAGAATAGTGATACGGCATTTTTGTGTCAATCTGCCTGAAAGATGTGCTATAATGGACTTCATATCTGGAATAGTGGCATTTTGATATTTATTTTACAGAGCGCAAGAGGGATTAATGTGTGGGAGTGGGTTTTCCATTTTTTGGCGCAATATCATGGGTGATAAATAATACGTACTGTAATTAGCAAAAGGTAAAACCAGGCTAACTCTTTTATTAAATATCAATGATAGTTGTTTGTTAGTAGCATCGGGAAAGTATAATAAGTAATATTGGGTTAAGGAAAGTTTGTGGCGTTTTTTTTCAATAGATGGTTTTAGAGTCGCATGACTTTGGGAATGCTAATCTTATTAGACTATTCTACAGAGCGTTTGAAAAGTGACAGTCCATAGATTATTGAAAAATAAATATTATGGCATTTATCAGTTCAGTCGAAAGTAGGTAATTGCGTTTTGAAAATGAGCCAAAATTCTGAAAAATCGTTATATTTTACAATATCACTTCGACGAAGGCCATAACGCATCGCAGACTTGTATGGTATTTATGGTGAAGGTTGTAAGGCCTCCATTTAAATTATTCACAACCAACATATTTATAATTTTAGTACTCGAAATTTCCCATTAATAATCATAGCATAGGTGATATTTCAGGTTGGCAAATTTTAGAAAATTAAAAAATTGTATGATCTGGTTATTGGCACGTTAGTATTCGTTTGCTATTGTTTGAAAAGAGTATAAAAACGGGCGGTTGGTAATTATAGAGACTATAAGTCAGTGGTGATTGTATTGTGTTAAAAAATGGATAGTTTGATCCGATGTATATATGTTACGGCTAATCTACAAAATAGAAGAATGTAAACGTTCACCGGTAAATGTGCATATTTTCCAAAGTGAGTGGTAAATGTGCGTATAAGTTGAACAACATACTCATATTTCGTACATTTTCCGGTGAATGTGCACATTTCCCATAGGTCACTGGTGAATGTAATTTTCCTCTAGAAATGGAAATTTGTACACTAAATTTATGCCAGTATACCATTATTATATTAGAAATAATATGGGATTTTTAAATGGAAATTGGCTATTTCTTAACCGATTATGATGAAATTTGACATGAGCGATGGAAATGGGATTCTAAAATGATTTTTGGAAGAAATTCTGGAAAGTGGCCAATTAAGGTGGAACTTAGTTGTTTCTTGACCGAATATGATGAAATTTGGCATGGGCGATGGTAATGGGATTCTAAAATGATTTTTGGAAGAAGTTCTGGAATATAGCCACTTAGGAAGGAACTCGGTTATTTCTTAACGGATTATAATGAAATTCGACAAGTACGATTGAAATGGGATTCTAAAATGATTTTTGGAGAAGTTCTGGAATTTTTTATTTATTTATTTTATTTATTTATTTTTATTTATCTGAATTAAATACAATTTTTTATTTTTTATTTAATGACCTTGCCTTACAAATTAATACAATAACAATATAAATTACCTAAATAAACATTCTATTAACTTAAAAGTAAATAATCAAGACAACACACGGAAAAAAATAAACTGGTACTCAGCTAAGAAACCGGACTTTTAATTCAAGAAAATGTACTTTTTCTTGATTTAAAAGCTAATTTTCTTATTTCTTTCGAGTTTTTCTTCATGTAAGAATTGTGTTTCTTGAAATGAAGAAAAACACGAAAGAAATAAGAAAATTAGCTTTTAAATCAAGAAAAAGTACATTTTCTTGAATTAAAAGTCCGGTTTCTTAGCTGAGTACCAGTTTATTTTTTTCCGTGCAGATAAATAATTAGGAACATTTGAAACATATAGAAATGTTGTGCTAAATGCCCCATCAAGATAAAATATTTTATAATCAAATTTATTTGCGTGAGGTGCAACCAATCAATTATTTATTTAATTATATTATTAAAATATGTGTACAATGTACATATATGTATGACTAGAAAAGATTATAAGAAAACATACCTAGAGAGACAAAAACGAAAAAAATAAGAACTTTAAAAACTTTGGATGAGAAAAAATGATAAAAGAAAAAGAAAAATTAGTATAAATAAACATGAGAATAAATGCACGACGAGTTCATTACAATTACTTTAAAAATACCTTTCAATGTCATCAAGCATATCAAACAGCCATAACTTAAGATTCCGTAAGAAAATATTTATTCGGTTATCTGACTTCACAAACTGGGGTAAGTTATTATACAAGTATGGTGCGGAACAATCATAAAATCGACGAAAATATTCTTTCTTTGTAAATGGAACTATGCACCTATTTGTAGTTCTTAAATTATACTTTATGTTAGTTTTTACTTTATCATCCCCACTTCTAGTATAAAATATTTTCAAAACTCTATATACATATAAATGGCGTAACGGTAATATTTTAGAAGACTTAAACAAAGTAAAAGACGGGAAGCGTCTGTTCTTGAAGAAAATGGTTAGGAGAATATATTTTTGGGCAACTATTAACGGTTTTAAATTATTTAAGTACGTTCCTCCCCAACAAGCAATACCATAATTGATTTTTGACTGAATCAAAGAATAATAAGGACTTCATAATATATTTCGGGCAAAGTGACCTTAATATGTGAAATTTTCTAACACTCGCATACATGTGTTGTTTTAAGCTTTTAATGTGGTCTACAAATTTCAAACGATCATCTAGAGTAACACCTAGATATTTAAAGCTTACAACTCTGTCAATTTTAATGCACTTATCAGTACATAAATGATTATCACAATTTACAGAATGACACATCACAAGATCATAATTAGAATCTAACTTAGTGTCACTCATATTAAACAGAACAAATTTCGATTTAGGACTCAGAATCATAGAATACAAATTGAACCATTTCCTCAGAGTATACAAATCATTTATCATACAGTCTTGTACCTCTCGGAAACAAATAGAAGTATATGAAAGAGCAGTATCGTCTGCGAACGCTACTGGCTGCCCTTTGAATTCCAAACTAAGCAAAGAGTTAATATAAATGATAAATAAAATAGGTCCTAGCACCGAACCCTGCGGTACACCATTTAAAACTTCCAAATAATTACTATAAATATCATTAATTTTAACCCGTTGCATTCTGGAATCCAAGTACGACTTAAACCATTCTAATTCCTTACCTCTAAATCCAGCATAATATAACTTATTAACCAAAATTTTGTGGTCAACAGTATCAAAAGCCTTTGTAATGTCTATGAACAGAGCTCCACATTTTTTATTATTATTTAAGCCATTGTAAATATTGGACAACAATTTGAGAATCGCGTCCTCTGTATTTAAGGATGCTCTGAAACCAAATTGATCATTATTAAAAATTTGTGTCTCTTGCAAGAATATGATCATTCTATTTTTTACTAATTTTTCAAAAATCTTTGAAAAAACTGATAACAACGAAATAGGACGAAAATTTGACATGTTTGAAGTTTCCCCGCTTTTGAACAATGGAATAATAACAGCATTTTTAAGTTTAATTGGAAAGGTGGCGATACCAATACTAAAATTAAAAATAAATGTGAGTGGATCTATTATATTAAAGCAAATTTTTTTAATTATTCCATTACTAAAACCATCCTCACCGCATGATTCAGAATTTTTTAAACTGCTAATAATTTTAAACAATTCAGAAGATACAACCGGCGTAAAAAAGAAATTTTTTGTTTCAAAATGATTTGAAAACATCAGTAATTCTTTCTCAGACTCACTTAAAGAGTTAATTTCAATATTATCTTGCTTCAATTTAGCTGAAATAGTAGAAAAAAACTGATTAAAAATGTTTGCTATTTTTGAGTCGTTAGTATGAGTTCTCCCGTTAGAGTCCAAAATTTCGTAAGTTTTTATTGTATTCGGAACTTCCTTAATTAAACTATTAATCGTACGCCATTGAGCTTTAGGATTACTTTTATTTTTTTCAAACAGTTTTTCAAAATACTGCTTCTTAGATTGCTTAATGCTGGCAACAACAAAACTTTTTTGTTTTAGAAAGAGCCTTTCCAGTTTTACATTGCCCGGATGACGCCTATGCTTTTTATAAAGTTTATTTTTATATGCTATCGCTTTGCAAAGACCACTATGAATCTAATTTTGAAGTTTAACGGGTTGTGATTTTAAATTACAAGATATTTTACAAGACTTAACATGATTATTTAAAATTGAAAGAAATATATCAAGAGCATTATTTACATTTGCTGATGTGTACACTTTGTTCCATGATTCATATCTTAATCGATTATTTAGTTTATCATAATTTACTTTTGTGAACGATTTCGACTGATTATTTTGACTATTATTTGAAGCGGTTAATTTTTTTAAACTTAAGCAAATAATTGAGTGATCAGTGACTGCGAAATGTTTAACAAAAACACTAGCTGAAAAATTAAAATTTATTTTATTTCTAACAAAAACATGATCCAAGCAAGTAGAAGAGGAAGGTCTAGTTATATCATTAACAAGAGACTTAAAACCATTTGATGCCATTAATAGAATGTAATCATTATTCACACGAGATCCAACCAATAAATTTATGTTAACATCACCCAAAATAAAAATATTCTTTTCAGTCGATTGATACACAAATGTTTTAAGTTCCTCAATAAAGAGGTCAACGACAACACCATGTAATCTATAGAAACAGACAAATGTAATACTTTCGCCCTGAATATTTAAGTCAACCTTAATACCGTCTGCACTTAGAAAATTCAAATTAACAACATTAAACGATATAGAGTTTTGAACATAAACGGCTACTCCATCAGACTTTTGATTACAATTGCAATTGGCAAAAAGCTTATAATTATTAATATTATAATTACCCAATTCAGAATTGCTCAACCAAATTTCACTCAAAAAAATTAATGTTGGCATTTTATTTAATGTAGCAAGATGACAGAGTAAGGAATCCAAATTTTTACGCATACTGCGAATGTTCTGATGTATTACTAAAATTTCTGTGTCACTCGAAAAATTATCATATGTTGTTGGTGCATCAGCAGTAAAATCGTTTATACTAAAAGGGGAAACAATATTATCACTAACATTACGACCTTGACTATTTACAATACAATTATTTGACATAAAAATTATCTAAACAAATTTAATAAAAACAATTATAAAAAAGCAAGGTCATTAATTGATTTAATATATTTGATTGTTTCACCGTTATTTTTCCTCATCATGATTACCGCATTTCTCATCCAGATATACATATTTATATTTTTTTTCAATCTTCATTTCTTTCGCTCTTTTCAGTAAATTCAACTTATACCCGAGTAATCAGAAATGGTGATCACAAAATTTTAGAACAATTTGTCACAAAAAGTAAGTTCCTTTTTGTCACAAAATAAGTTGACAATTTGGAACTTATTTATGCGGGTATTTTGTGACAAAATGTACGTTTAATTTACCACCAAAAAAAACAAAACATTTAATCAGCAATTTGTCACAAAATGTTAGTTCCTTTTTGTCACAAAAAAAGTTGACAATTTGGAACATATTTATGCGGGTATTTTGTGACAAAATGTACGTTAAATTTACCACCCAAAAAAAAAATTTTAGTCACCAATTTGTCACAAAATGTTAGTTCCTTTTCGTCACAAAATAAGTTGACAATTTGGAACTTATTTATGCGGGTATTTTGTGACAAAATGAATGTTGATTTTACCACCAAAAAAAAAAAAATTTAATCACCAATTTGTCACAAAATGTAAGTTCTTTTTTGCCACAAAAAAAGTTGACAATTTGGAACATATTTATGCGGGTATTTTGTGACATAATATATGTTTCTCCAAAAAAAAAAAAATGATTTTGATCATTTTTGATTTGGTGAATTTATACATAATTCGCTAAGTCACTACGTGCTTGCCTCATACTTAATGTATGAAGTTGGAATTTTATTTTTGTAGTTTGTGTTTGGTCGTAGCTACCTGAGTACCTGATGAGTAGACCGAACTTTTTGTTTGGGAGAGTTTCTCTGCACGAAACCAAACTACCACATAGAAAACTCAAGGAAAGTTTTCATTTTTTAGAGTCGAGACATTTTGTATTAATTTTCGGCGGGTTAAAGTACGGGAGGGGGGGGGGGGGATATTTTTACATTTTAGGCAGATATTTTTTTTAAAATAAATAAAAATATCAAATAAACCATACAATGGAGTAAAAATTATTTAAGTAGGGTCATTAAAAATTTTGTTACGCATAATTGCAATATTGCATCAATAAACCAACAAATATCCACAAAATTGTTGATAATTAAGTGATATTATAAAAAAAATATATAACTAATTTGTGGTTAAAATTTCAAAAAATATTTCATAATTAGTTCCACAGTTAAACCACCAATTATTCAGAAAATATCAAAAAATATTTGACTTTATTATCATAAAAAAACTGTCGAATTTGTGACTAAATTTTCAACAAATATTTCAAAAATACTCCGCCAAAAACCGACAAATTTGATTAACAAAATGTTCGTTTACGCATGACAATCGGCGTCAACCTCATCAACCATTTTTCATCCATATTGTGACAATTTTTTGTCACATTTTTTTCCACCAATCACCATTTTATGTGAAATTTTTGTCGCTTTTTTGTGACACATGGTTACTCGGGTATAGTGTTAAACTCTCGTTAACATAAACGGGTGCATCAACAGGAAAGCCAAGTTTTTTAGCCACAGGAATATGGCCACATAAGAACGAACTCGGTTATTTCTTAACGGATTATGATGAAATTCGACAATTACGATGGAAATGTGGTTTTAAAATGATATTGGGAGAAGTTCTGGAATATGGCGCATAGGAACGAACTCTATTATTTAGAAATGGGATTCTAAAATGATATATATAAGAAGTTCTGGAATATGGTCACTTAGGAATGAACTCGGTTATTTCTTAACCGGTTATGATGAAATTCGACAAGTACGATGGAAATGGGATTATAAAATGATATTTGGAAGAAGTTCTGGAATATGGCCACTTAGGAAGGAACTTCGCTGTTTCTTGTCTGATTATGATGAAATTTAATAATATATTTATTAGTTTCACTACAGCATGTTAGGAGGACGTAGTAGTGATATAGTGATTTCACACGTCTTTATTGTAAATACAATTTTGATAGTTTAATTTTTGCAGTTATCTTTCTTTTTGTTGTGATATAAAATAATTTAAATGTTTCGTTCAATAAAATGTCATCTGTGATTTTAATACAGAATAACCGATTTAAATTACATATAACGTTTTATTGTGTTTATATTTAAGTAAGACTAATTAGAATAATTGTTTACTCGCAAATTTAAATATTAAACCTATAATTAAATTTAAATCAAGGGTGCGATTATGTATCTCTCGTATTACTAGTTTGGAGAACTCAAAATATGTTGACAAATTCTCTTTTAAAAAAATCATTTTAATCATTACGAGTTGTCTGTCGTATTTTAAAGGTTGTACGAGTAAAACAACAACAACGTTACTCGAATCTCATAACGCTTAAGGGCTAACGAACGAATCAGTAAGAAACCTTACAGAATTTAACGAAATTATATATATATTTTTTTTTTCGCTGGCGCTACATCCCATAGAGGGATTTGGCCGCTTCATGATGAAGTTTCGTAATCGTTATTTTAATGGATAATGACTGATTAATTCATTGATCCTACATTTACCAGCCGTGATTTTCCATCACCCGCCGGGAATCGAACCCGGGACCTCCGGAGCTTAAAGCAAGCATGCTAACCACTGTGCCACCGGGGCGGCTAAATTATATTTCCTTACAGAATATTTGGCATACCGACCACCGAATCCGTAACAACTGACAAATACAGTATTAAAATTATAATGTGAATTGCAAAATTATTATTTTTCAGAAAAGTATCTTGTGCAAATTTTGATGTATTTCCTTCAGTTTGTGCGTTAATTTTCGCTCTATTAAGTGACAGTTTGTAACACAGAGAGTTTCATTTTTTGTTTTAACCAACCCAGGGAACATATAATTCTTCTCTTCGTTATGGCAACACACATATCCAACGGCAGAGGTGTGAACCATAGTGTTACATCCTCCCCCTCTGGAGCGAACTTCCGTGAAGAGATGCGACAGGACAAAATTAAACTTGTTAAAACGCGATGATTTACGAACCTCGCGACCCGACCCAGTATGCACCCTTTCTAATTCATTCGAGGTAGATTGTACCAGAGGCTCATCCGACGTCGTTT
Source organism: Tipula helvola (assembly GCA_963556165.1). Classification (NCBI taxonomy): domain Eukaryota; kingdom Metazoa; phylum Arthropoda; class Insecta; order Diptera; family Tipulidae; genus Tipula; species Tipula helvola. Next base: position 9,670 of record CAUVYM010000525.1, read on the forward strand.
CCTGTGTACTCGAGAGGTTTGTTTTAGACGATTTATCCTTAACTCGAAATGGTCTTCGAGGCTTAATGGGAGCTGTAGATTGATCACCATGGAACGGAGTCAAATTAGAAGTATGAAATACACCTATTTCAGTTCCTTCAATATTTTCAATAACATAAGAAGTAGCAGACTTTCTACAACGTACTCGATAAGGACCATCTCTTCGAGGCATAAATTTAGAGGTGATTCCTTTCTCCAAATTACTTTGAAAATTGTTCTTCACAAGTACTAAATCACCACTATCGTATGTCATATCAATGCGTTTGTTGTCAACATGCAACTTTCGGAGATCCTGTTGATGTTCGAAAGTATCTCTAACGGTCTTCATAATATCATGAAGCTTCGACAAATGCGGAGTGATCTGGGGAATTAAATTTTCATTTCGAAGTATAGCACGAAAATCGTGTTGGAGATCTGTTAGTGTCCGGAGTTCTCTACCAAAGGTTAAATAGGCCGACGTGTGCCCTGTTGAGGAGCATTTAGTGGAATTCATAGCAAAACGAATTGTAGGCAAAAACTCAGGCCAATTAGAGTGATTTGTTTGCACGAGAATAGACAATTGCGTTTGTAAGTCTCGATTTTTCCTTTCTACTGCGTTAGCTTCGGGATGGTAAACTGGAGTAAGCTTTCGATCTATCCCCAGACAATACATCACTTGCTGTATAATTGAAGACACAAACTGACTACCATTATCGCTTATTATCCGTCTTGGCAAACCATACCTACAGAAAAATTCGTCAATAAGAATTTTGGCACAGTTCTCGGCGGTTGCAGTAACAAGAGGAAACAATTCCACCCATTTAGTAGCGGTATCTTCGATGATCAATTCCCATCTATAACTGCAGTGTGACTTCACGAATGGACCAAACAGATCCAGTGACAATATTTCAAATCTTTGAGCCATTTCCGGCGTTTGTAATAAGCCGGAAGGTTTAAGGTTAGATAACTTATATTTTTGACATTCTTGACACGCCTTAACATAATCTGTGGTCTGCCTACGCATACCTGTCCAATAGAATTTGTGACAGTCCTTCGAAAGAGTTCTTTCGACACCATAATGTCCGGCGGTGGGAGCATCGTGATCTTCTCTGATTATGGATAAGGTGTTGCTCTGAGGCATCACCAGTTGCGGCTCATCATACTCATGTTCTGGATGAAAGCGATACAAAATACCTTTCTCCATGATATACCCCCTTGCAATATATGTATTAACATTCGGTAAGTTTTTTCGAAAGCATCTATTATCTTGGAAATGTGTTCATCGTCCATTTGAGACTTGCGCGTGGCTGAAATACTGTTTGTTGGAAGATCCAATTGGATGGAACATATACCACAACTATCAATCTCAACACATGGAGGTCGGGACAGCGTATCCGCTATGACATTAGATTTTCCAGGAGTGTAAATGATTTGGGGATTAAACGACTGTATTGATAAAGCCCAACGCGCCAGTCGACCAGTAGGACATGGAATAGTCATCAGCCACTTAAGGGCCTAGTGATCGGTACCCACGGTTACCTCCGAGCCATCCAAATACCCTTGAAACTTTTTGAAAGCCCAAACGACAGCCAACGCCTCACGCTCTGTTGTGCTGTAATTCCGTTCAGCGGGTGTTAAAAGCCGACTTGCATATTCGATTGGCTTTTCGTCGCCATCAAATGATTGTAGCAAGACGCTACCAAGAGCGTAGTTACTTGCATCTGTCCGTACAATATACGGTTTACTTTCCTCTGCTTGATTCAAAATTGGTGCTGAACTCAAGAGCTCTTTTAATTTTCCAAACGATTCTCGCTGACTATTATCCCATTTCCAGGTAGATTTCTTTTTGGTAAGGTCCGTTAAAGGACGAGCAATATCAGCAAAGTTTGGTATAAATTTCCTATACCAGGAACAAGTTTGAATAAAGGTCTTCAAATGACGCAAATTCTTTGGCTCAGCCGTTTTTGTGATTGCGTCAGTCTTTTCGAGGTTGGGTAGAATACCGTCTTTTGTCAGCAAATGGCCTAGGAATTTAATTTCAGATCGTAGGAAGGAACATTTGTTTCTATTTGCTTTTAAATTAAATTGACGAAGCTTCGAAAAAACTTGTTTTAAATCATAAATATGATCGTTAAAAGATTCAGATATAATGATTAGATCATCCAGGTAGGCACGGACAATTATGTTTGGTAACGTAGCTTGTAAGCGATCGATCAGGCGCTGGAACGTCGCAGGGGCATTTCGCAGGCCAAACGGCATTCGCTTGAATCTATACAGACCCAATGGAGAAGTAAACGCCGTTTTGTCTCGATCGTCCACGTGTACCGCAATTTGATAATATCCGGACCTCAAATCGATTGTCGACATATAAAGAGATTTTTTTGACATGTGAATCAAATTATCGATTCTCGGCATCGGATACTTATCCGCCACTGTAATCGCATTTAATTTCCGATAATCAACGCAGACACGAACTGAACCATCGGTTTAGAAACCATAACCACCGGGGCCGCCCACGGACTTTCACATTCCTCGATTGTATCCGACTCTAATAATTTATTGATTTCAGCGGAAAGAACATCCCTCTTAGCTTTATTCAAAGGATACGGTGGATCTGCAACAGGTAAATGGTCACCAGTATTAATTCTGTGTTCGATATATGGGGTAGGTTCTCCCCCTATTCTAAAAATATCTTCATTGCAATGCAAAATTTGATTAAATATATGTCTGTCATTTTCCGAAAAACTTGCTGCTTCGTTCTGTCGAAGCATATTTGGGTCTATTGTAGAAATAGGACCTTCGCCCCCTAGAATCTGCTTTGGAACATATTCGTCAAACAAATCATCTTCCTCCACGACTCCAAAACAAGCCTGATTAACATTTCCAATTTCCGTATGTTCCTTTCCGTATGGTCTGACCAATGGCAATACACTGTCTTCGTATATTAGGGAATATGTTTTATTGTCGTCTTGAAATTTCCAACTATTTTCTCCAAAGTCTAGGATCAGTCTGGCACATTTTATGAAATCAATACCCAGCAACGTTTTATGATTTGTATTTTGTGGAAAGACAACCAATGACGTAGAAATCGATCTTCCCTCTAGTTCTATATTGACATTGGTTTGCAAAATCTCGTACGGACTTTCCGAACCATCCGCCAATTTTACATTGATGTTGTGCGACTCAAACACGCAACTGTTTTGTTTTAGAATGTTATACAAAGACGGCGAAGCAATTGACAGTTTTGCTGCCGTGTCAATTATTGCGATACCATTAGCATCAAAAATTCCTATATTCAATATGGGTCTTGTTTGAGGGAGCAACTTTTCGCCATCGCCTCCAAGAGCACTCATAAAAATGTTTTCAAAAAGAATCAAAGTTTATATTTTTGTTTGCATTATTTGAAGAATTCGGAACTGTTGTAACTTCCCTTTTTATGGTTGCACTTGTTTTTGTACAATTTGGGCAATTTGTTCTAATGAACCCTTTTGTTCCACACGAATAACAATAAATAGGGTTATTTTGAATAGGAGCTTTAAACTCTAGGGGGTTTCTAGTTTTAACCTCTTCACTTCTACCTTGTATTAAATTAATGGAAGGTTTGGGTGGATTAACACTGAACTTTTCACGTTTTGAACAATTTGTAAGATCGTGACCTCGCTGTTTACAGTAATTACAGTAATTGGGTTTCCCCTGAGGTTTGAACGACGATGAAGACTGACCTGTGACCTCGAGCAGAAAAACCTCCTCCTCGCGCGCTCTCTTAAGTAACACCTCAAACGAATCGAACTCAGCTCGCTTCACTTTTTCGCGAATTTTCGGTGACAATAGTCCGTAGCACATGTCTAACTGAACCTTCTCAGTCAGATCACCTTTCGGTAATGCTGCAAATAATTTTCGAACTTGCGAAACAAATAAATCAGTTCTTTGAGACTCGCCCTGACACATGGCAAAGATATTTTGATAAACACGATGTGCGGGTTCAATTTTACCAAAAGTAGATTTTAAAAGTTCTATCGCATCGGGAAAAGTTCATACAGCATGTCTCACACCAGTCCACCACGAAGCAGCATGATCGGTTAACAACATAAGAAGACCCTTAAGGGCATTCTCGTCTGATACCATAGCACATTCTTTATAAACGCTCACACTATCAATAAAACTATCAATATCGCTACTTACATGACCATTAAAACGTGCAGAATACTTCACAAAATTTCCTGATTCGACCCTTGCTGGAGTGGTGCGATGATTTATACTCGCCAATAGTTTCTCAAACTGTTCCTTTGACATGGTAACCGCCATCTTGTGTTGTTTTCGTGTAATCACTGGCATGCACCGCAAATATTATGTGTTTTGATTTTCAAATCTAATTAAAGATGTATTGGTAATAAAATTTCGGTAACTTATCGCTGAATATCAATGCAAGATATTGCTTTTGGTTCAGTAACGATGATCCACAATATAAATTGTCGATGAATATGAACGATTATTGTTGGTTCATTAACGATGATCCGCAATACCGGGTGTTTCTTTTAAACTGAGACGATCAAATATCTCGAAAAATAGCCACTCTACGGAAAAAATGTCCATAATCAAAATTTAATCATACCGCGGGGGAAATACATTAGTGCAAAAAAATAATCCCCCACCCCCCGCTTTGTAGGTGGGGCGGGGGTAACTTTTAAACTAAGATAGGAAGCCATATTTTTTATTGCAGATACGGATTCTACGACTAAAAGTACGTATGATTTGAATCAAATATTTTGTTCGGTTCATGATAGATGGCGTTGTAATCGACGAAATTCAATTTTTTCAATTTCTTCTTCTTAGAACACACGCATTCGATTCTGCAATACGTTTGAAATAAAAAACATCACGTTTTCATTGGAAATACTCGAAATTCGTCATCAAAACAATTTATTAATGTAAATGGCAGGTGAATAAAATAATTTTAGCTTAAAATAAGTGTTCAAAATGATGGCCTGCGACTTCAATGCACTTATTAATACGCATTTCCAATGATTGTGCACAACTGAGAAGTGTGATTGGTTGAATTTCAGCACACGCATTTCTGATTCGCTCAATCATGTTCTCACGTGTTGTTGGTTCTTGTTTGTAAACTTTGTCTTTGAGATAGCCCCACAAAAAGAAATCTGGCGAAGTAAGATCTGGTGATCTATGGCGGGCCAATTTATCGGACCAGCTCTACCGATCCAGCGACCATTGAAATCACGATCAAGTACCTCACGTGCTACCAACGAATAGTGTGCAGGACAACCATCATGTTGAAACCACATGTTCCGTCTCAATTCTAAGTTCAAATTTTCAAGTAATATTGGCAGTTCATTTTCCAAAAAGTTTCGGTACATTTGACCATTCAAGTTGCCTTCAATAATGTGGGGGCCGATGAGTTGGTTGCCAATTATTCCACACCATACGTTGACAGTCCAAGGGCGCTGATGTTCAACTTGGCGAAGCCAGTGTGGATTTTCAACACTCCAATAATACATGTTGTGTCGATTAACCGTTCCATGGTTTGTAAAAGACGATTCGTCAGAGAACATTACGCAACGAAAAAAATTGGGGTTTTGTTGTATTTGTTCACATTGACAAAAAGTTACCCGATTTAGGAAATCAGCGCCATGAAGATCTTGGTGTAAAGACACATGATATGGATGATACTTGTGCCGTTTTAAAATTCTCCAAACACTGGTGAGGGACAATCCGGAATCGCGAACTATTTCTCGTGTACTAACATGAGGATTATGAGTCGCTGCAGCCAATACAGTAATTTCATTGTTTTCTCCAGTGACTGTTGCTCTACGGGTCCTCTTTTTCGGTTGAACATTTCCATCAGCAATAAATTGTTTGATAGTACGGCCAAATGAAGCACGTGAACGAATCCTATCCGGAAAACGTTGAGCGTAAATAGCAACAGCATTTTCAAGATTTCTGCCAGCTTCTCCATAAACCAGAACCATTTCAATTTTCTCTGGCACAGTTAAACGGTCCATTCTAAAGTATTTTATCGTTTATTTTGCAATTACGAAAAACATGAAGATAAGAAATAACACAAACGTTAAATGTGATTTACAAAACTGAATAAATTGTTTTGATAACGAATTTCGAGTATTTCCAATGAAAACGTGATGTTTTTTATTTCAAACGTATTGCAGAATCGAATGCGTGTGTTCTAAGAAGAAGAAATTGAAAAAATTGAATTTCGTCGATTACAACGCCATCTATCATGAACCGAACAAAATATTTCATTCAAATCATACGTACTTTTAGTCGTAGAATCCGTATCTGCAATAGAAAATATGGCTTCCTATCTTAGTTTAAAAGTTACCCCGCCCCACCTGCAAAGCGGGGGGTGGGGGACTATTTTTTTGCACTAATGTATTTCCCCCGCGGTATGATTAAATTTTGATTATGGACATTTTTTCCGTAGAGTGGCTATTTTTCGAGATATTTGATCGTCTCAGTTTAAAAGAAACACCCGGTACAGTAAACTATAACATGGATAGATCGATTAATCAGGTATCGACTGTCCGATTAATCGAAGAGTATTGATCGATTAATCGGATCGGATGTGGTCCTGATGGCATTCCAGCTTCATTATTGAAAGATTTCACATCGTTGGTAACTCCTCTGTGTCTTCTATTTAATCAATCATTACAACTAGCCGTATTTCCAACGAAATGGAAAGTAACAAGAGTAACACCAATTTTCAAAACAGGAGCAAGAAATGATGTCTCTTGTTACAGAGGAATTACATCAATATCTTCAATACCCAAATTATTTGAACTGGTTGTATGCAACTCATTCAGATCTTTGGTTCCTCGATTCATCTCACAGTGTCAGCATGGTTTTATACCCAAAAGATCAACATCATCAAATCTTATTGAATTTACCAGCAACACCATTAAAGAAATTGAAATGCATAAGCAAGTTGATGTGGTGTATACTGACTTTGCCAAAGCCTTTGACTCCATCAGTCATTGTAAAACGTTGGAACAGTTATACAGATTCGGTTTTTCTAAACAGTTTGTTGCGTGGTTTAAATCATATTTGAGTAATCGCATTCAGTATATTGAGCTTAGTAATAGAAGATCAGAATCAATTCAAGCTACTTCAGGAGTACCACAAGGCTCTCATGTTGGTCCTTGGATCTTCATAATTTTCATCAATGACGTTACTGAAGTAATACAACATTCTAAGGTATTAATGTTTGCAGATGATCTCAAAATCTTAAACAGTAGAAAACATCGGCGATACCCATAAGCTACAAGAAGACATCGACAATCTAGCGAAATGGTGTGAGTCTAACCTCCTCAGTCTCAACATCAACAAGTGTAAGAGTTTATCGTTCCATCGAAAAGTTAACCCTGTTACACAACAATATCAAATAAATGGCGTACTTTTACAAAAAGTATTCGAGATTAAAGACCTAGGGATTACTTTCGTTGAAAACATGTGCTTTACTAAGCATATTGAACAATGCGTTGCTAGAGCCAATTCCATGCTTGGTTTTATTAAGCGTTGGACTGGGGATATTCATGACCTAGAGACAATCAAGATCCTGTATTATGCCTACGTGAGATCTCAACTTGAATATGCTGTCAACATCTGGTGTCCTTTTTACGACGAACCTATCAGAAAAATCGAGAGTGTCCAAAAAAAGTTTATACGGTATATAACATGTAAAGACGGATGGGATTATGACCATGACTTACCGCACCACGTTAACCTGAAGCGATTACCATCATATGCTACTGGATGCAAAACCTATCAAATGACAACATTGGCAAATAGACGAGAGCTTTTAAAGTGTTCGTTTATTGGAAATATTTTACTTGATCAAATCGATGCACCATCCATACTGGAATCAATTAAAATAAAGGCACCGAGTAGGAATTTAAGAGATCATGAGTTCCTTCATCTAAATAAACACAGAACAAACTATGGTGACAATGAACCGGTAAACCGGTCGAAGAGTTTTAATAAAATCGACCATCTGTTCGACTTTTACTTAAGTAAAAACAGCTTTAAACGTAGGTTGAAGCAACGTTTTGCTCCAACCTAAAAATATTTTTATTTCAATTTTTATTCTTTTTTTGTTTAATTTAATTTTTATTCTACCATGTTCAGTATGTTATAAATTCAAGTCATATTTGTAGACTTTTCTCAGTATAAATAAATAAATAAATCGAAAAAAAATCCTCGAATAATGTATAAACCAATTTAGTGAAATTTGTGAGATTCTAAGTAATTATCCACCACCTGTGTCTAAATGTATTAGCGGGTTGGACTATGGTCAATGTAAATTCAAAAAGTTGTGACTCAACAGCCCCCTTAGCATGTATGGTGCATATGTGATATATTATATATATCGTTTCTTATTCCGCACAATGCACATTATAACATATTTGATATGATACATTTTAACACATAAGTAATATCGGGAATTATATATAATACACTTGTGATTTTTTTTTGTAGTTTATTCAAATAACATTGTGAATTATAAAAACACAGCTTATGAGTTATGACACAACTGTACCAAAAGGTATTTTTAAAGAAGTTATTGAAGTAATTGGTAATCCCAATGCTCGATCGACGCCGACGCGACCAGACAAAACTAACATGGTAATTTTTACATTTACCACTAACATGGTAATTTTTTTAAATTTTGATTCACGATTTTACTGATATAGATGTCGTGTAGGTTTAGTGCCATACTGCTATGTAAAAATCAAATTTGACGTTTAGGGGATTATAATGATTTAGTATGAAATGGCTGGTAGGTAGAATTTTGTTTATTAAAATTAAATTATTATTCATTTGAATTCGTTTGTATATCATTTAAATGTTTATTTCACATACTAAATCAAACATCAAATTAATTGTATAGCACTAATGTTAGTTCATTATAGATGACAACCCTTTCGCGGAAAATCGTCAATTGCGAATCGTATTCTAAATTTGTCTATGGTTGCGTAGACAAATTTGTATACCGATTAGTATTTTTCCGTTAACAAATGTAAAACAGATTACGAATATTCGCAAAGCTACTAAGGTGAGAACCCATAGTAAAGAAAATAAAGGGACATTTTCAGGTTATATAACATTATAATAGATGGTGCAGGAAAGGTACAAATTGAAAAGTTTATCAAATTGTTTAGTATCAAAATCGCTTAAAATTACTTTATTATTTATCACATAAATTCCTCTTATAGATGTTACAGTTCTTTCTGGAGTTGTAATACCATAATTATATTTCAAATGTTCTAGTGTATTATATTCGCGTCAAATTTTACTGTATGCTAAATATGAGTGGTTTTTAAAAAATTATCTACAACAACAAAAATGCGCATTCTTTTTTTCGGTATGGCGGTATGGTTTATCGGCTCAAGTTCACACCGGTTTAAATATTTTTCCAAACCAAACGCGATAACATATTAATTTTCAACATGTCCAGTAAAACAAAAATAATAACTCGTTACAAAAAAGTTTTTATTTTCTTCCCATTTCAGATCGAGCCTCGCGTAAATCAACAAAACGAAATCAATTCAAAAAATAACAAACTAACGGATGTGTAGCGCGTCTAGGCAAAAATGAGAAATGGTCTACTACGAAAACTGCATTATCTAGGGAGCAAACTTCTTATAAATTTGCAGTGTTTCTTTTATTTTGTTATTTTGAATTTGTGTTGCTGATATTTTTTTTTTTTTTTTTTTGGTTAATCGAAAAAAACCTTAGTACGTTTTTATTTGGATTTACCGAGATTTTTATTTTTTATTTTGATTAATTTATTTCTGTTTGTCTTTATTTCGTACATGGTTTGGTGAATAATTTAAATATTTTGTATAACGATAAGATAATATAAATAAAATAAAAATAAAAAAGTTGATTAGAATAAGACTTAATAATAGGACAATTCTAAATCTTAAGTAAATCATCAGGAAAGATTATAGGACTTTTGTTTTTTGATTTACTTTTTAATTTAGCTTAGTTATCTTTAATTTGTTTTTCTTTTATTTTTTTGCTTTAAGTTCATTTATGTTATTTGTGTTTTATATGCTGCATACGTACTTTAGAGCCGTAGGGCGGGGGAGAAAACCAAATAATAATAATATAACAATAATAATATAAATAAGAAATAAAACAAAAATAGAAACTAAATGTCAAGTGATTCTGCACAACGTAGTAGCCTTAAATCATTTCATAGTGCCTCGTTGATCAGTACGGTATTACAGAGTGGACATCATTTAGAACCTTGTGACTTTGATGATTTCAATATATTTAATGATAATAATAAAATTTTGGATGATGATAATGAATGTAAAAACGATTTTATTAAAATAAAATCGATGGGCAGAGTTTCATCCCTATCAAAAATTGGTTATAATAAAAAATTTGGACAACACAAGAGGTAAATTATATTTTATTTATTTTTCTAATTACATTAATTAATTATTAATGGACAGAATTATTTTTTATCAACTATATACGTACATATTTATAATATTCAACCCTAAATACCAATTTTTTGTGCAATTTTACTACTTTGCGACGACATGGCAGAAAAAAAAACAGCTTAAGTGTGAAGTGATTAAGTGAAACTTTTTTTTGTGCTTTTTTCTACACTCTTGTATGCGAGATAGCTTCAAGGGAAAATAAAAAAATATATAAAAAACGCAAGACAAGAGACTACACCGTACACAAGGAAATTTATATTGTAATAATAAAAAAAAAGGACAAGAAACCTCTTAAGTGGATGATTTTCTTATAATTTTTTCTATAAATTTTCTTGATTTTGTATTTCCGTTCAGTTTTCCTTCAATCGAGTCATTCAGTTTAAGGGAATATAGGATATTTAATTTATTATTATTGTTATTACGGCTGCTATTATTCGTATTAATATTATTATTATTAAAGTGACATTTTTTTTTTGTATTTGGTGTCGCTAGTATTATGTTCTATGTGAAAATTTGGAAACAAAAAAAAATTTGTGTGCGAAAGTGGAAAAGTTTTATGATTTATTGTGGACATATAGAGAAGAGTAAAAACGCCACACGGTATTAGACATTAAAAAATAAATTAAATTAATTTATATTGGGGTCGTGTGAAGGATAGGACGAATCTGTTCCTCTTCAAAAAAAAAAAAAAAAGTAGAATGATAAGTTTGTTGCTTAAAATGTGAGTGAATTGTTAATTTTATGTTCGCGCTGTTATTAAATTTTAATGAGTCAAATAATTCATGTATTTTTTTACACAAAATAAAAGTGAAAAATTAAATTTTTATGGTTTCACATCGTATGGGGTAGAAGGTTTAAATTTACGCGGTAATTATATGATCGTTTGAAATTACTGTATATTGAAATTCGTATAATTTATAATACAATATAATTATCCACTACACTCTTTTTGAGGCAAATAGAGTGATTATTTTGATAAGGACAAAAAATATTAGTGTTACAGTTTTTAATACCATTCTGTAATCCGACGACAAATATTTTAAATTTTGAAACTCCAAAAAATTCAAGCCGTTACCAAGGACCGAATCGGTCACAAACCCGAGCGGATCCCAAACAATTACCTGTTCTTGACAGAATGGTTTGGAACTGTTTCCAAAATGTTAGCATCGTTCAATTCATGGTATTTATTACTGTATTATATGTTGTGAATTTTGAATAAAACTGGATTATATTGTGACAGTCCATGAATATTAATATGGCAGTTCCTTCAAAAAAAAAATATAAAAATTCGACAGATTTTTCTGTTGGTCTTTCAATTCTAATTATACTATTTTATCAAATTTTGTTTCTTAAGGGCCTCCTCATTCATGAGAACATGTCGATCGGACAATCTAAACCGGCATTTTTAATTTTTGACAAAATGGTCATTCCAAATTATGAAAGCCATCATAATATTACTTTTGTTTTTGAATAATTTTTGTTATTTTAGGTAGGAATACCAGAAACCGAAATCAGGACTCCGGCGTGGAAAGCATTTCTAAACAAAATCAAAAATTGTACAAAGAATTATAGAGATTGTGAACTTTGTATAACCAAATGTTGTAAAAGTGTTCTAATTAGATGAGAATACTTGAAAACCAAAAGAATTATCAAAAATATCAATTTTGAATATACGACGAGTATTTATATGTACGTACATAATGCGCATTGCGCATCAAAAACATCGCTTTTCAGGAGAGAGATTTTAGGACAATTTTTCAAAATTATAAAGTAAGAGTGTGGAACTTTGGTGAGGTGTTTCTTAAATAAGTTAGAGGCCTAGTAAAGTAACATTTTCTGAAAATATCTGCTGTTTAAACCATCTGGTTTGGGAGTTATTTCGTGAAATATGTTTTAGATCGGACAATGAAATGAAAAGTAAACTCTATGAGTATGTCCGTTTAGTTAATCTATCATTTCATTTGCTATAGAAAAAAACACAGTCCAGTAAAATTATTTTTGCTTGGAAAGTCTAATGTTAGGTATGCTTCTGTTTTATCTTATAAGCTCAATAAAACAGCTTGTTAACTTTTAGAAAAAAACATATTTTATTAAAGTTTAGATAATTTTCAAAACAAATAACAATATGCTTAATCATTGATTGATTGATTGAGATGTCCGACGAAGCATTATAGCAAGATTTCGGGATGACGCCGGGTCCACCGTACATCCTTTTACATATAACAAAACCGAAGGATAGGAAAGGAATATTAGATGGGAGGGACTCGACCCTTTTACAGACACCCAAGCGATCGATAGTTAGTAAAATAGTTAGTAAATGCATAGTAAAATAGTTAGCACAAGACAACACAATTTCTAGACTACAGATTCTTCACTCCATGTTGATCCTGGAAACAAAAGCTGAAGAAGTTTTTTTGAAGTTATATTTTAATTTTTAGTTTTTTGTGTTTCGAATGTGTAGCACTAATTAAACAAAACATTTATGGAAAATAATTTTCTTGTTATTGTTGTTTTTTAAGATACAGGGTGTCAAATATTTAAAAAATCAATGCACTTTGTATTGTATTTATTGCTCTAGAAAGAAAATTAATTATTCGAAAATTATAAGATTGGGCTCATTTTAAAGATAAATGAATAGGGATTATAAAATAATTATAAAAATGGTACTATCTTTCATTTGTTATTTTTCAAAATGGCCGCCGAAACAGTTCTTTCAATTTTCTCAATATTTTTATTTTTTATTTTTATTTTTTTTTATTATCTTTTTCCCCATTTAGTTCTAATAGACATCCTAAAAAATCAGGACAGCATCTCGTTTCGTTTTCGTGTAAAATACATTTAAATATAATAAATTTGTAGATTATCATACTTAAACGTATTTTGCACGAAAACGAAAAATTTTACTAGCGCAAGTTTTTAGTATGTTCAATAGAATTAAAGGACGTAAAATTTAAAAAAAAAAAAATTGAACGATCATTGAGAAAATTCAAAAATAAAATTTTGGCGGGCAATTTGAAAATGAAGAAATTAAAGAACTTACCATTTTTATATTTTTTTATTAATCCGTATTAACTTACCTTTAAAACGAGCCCTATATCATAAATATCGGATAGTTATTTTTCCTTTTATAGCCATAAACACAACATCATGTTCATCATTTTTCTCAAAATTTGACACCCTGTATTTTAAACAACAACAAAAAATCATTTTCTACAAAATGTTTCTTTTAACTAGTACTACCAATTGAAAACATAAAAAATAAAAAATTTAAACACGACTTCCAAAAATTTGTGATTTGGCGTATTTTTCACCTAAAATGAAGCATTTTCGTAAACCTGTTCTGTGATGAATTATAATTAATGTCACCAGTACCCAAAATTAAAATTATAAGAATTAGTGACTTTCCCAAATATAATTTCAACGCTCGCTGACTGGCGGCTAAAATATTTCGTATGTAATTTTATATGGTCAAAAATGTGTCTTGAATGTTACATTAAATTATTAATTTCGACTAAATTAATTTTAGAATTTGATATTTATTATTAATCGCAACATATTCAATTTTATTAATTAAAAAAAAAGTACGGATTCACTAATTTAGACAAGAAACTTGTACATATATGTAAACATGATTTTACTTGTTTCTGTATGTAATTTAAAAAAAAAATCAATCAGCGCTGCCCAAGCGTGGGGACAAATGAATTAAAATCGATATTGGGAAAGTCCCTCATTAGTTTCTAAAGTATGAATTCAGTATAGGAATTTCGTGCAGTTCAGTAAAATTAACTAAACTAGAGTTTTTATCAGTTATTTTATCCCTTCAAAGATTATTTTAAATAATTTCTATAAATTTTCAAATAAAAATAATGAATTCACATGTTTACTGCACCGATGACACAGTTGTTAGCATACTTGCTTTAAGCTCCGGAGGCCCCGGGTTCGATTCCGGGCGGGTGATGAAAAAATCACGGGTGGTTAATGTAAGGTTCAATGAATTAATCACTCATTATCCGTTGAAAAAAAATGATTACGAAACTTCATCATTAAGCGGCCAAATCACCTCTATGGGATGTAGAGGTTTTTGAAAAGAACACTATAACTTTTATTTTAGTATAAATTATTCATAATAAATATGCACGGAATCCCTATACAGAACTAAAGTTCTGTAATTTAGGTGGATAAAAATCAGAACAACATGATTTTTAAAACTACCTTTCCGCTGTACGCTTTAACTTTTTAGAGATCTGGGTTGGGTCCCTACGAACCAGGGCTGGAAACCACGGAAAAATATTGTGTGGTTTGGTTTGGTGGTATCACAACATTTAAAATCGTGGTACAATAAGGGTTGACGGTATGATCAAGCTTCCAACCATGGTATGGATGATATACCATGGTTTCTACTAAAAATGTAAAACAAACTGCAATGTTTTTTTAAATCCAAATACAAAAATTCAACAACAAAATAAAAATAAAGAATATAAAATATAAGAAACAATTTAATTTCATACATCAGCCTTTTGACTTATGTAACACAATGAAACTTCTATTTCAATCTTTCTTTCAAATTAATTATTAAAATATCATCTAATAAATTAGGGTTAATATACGACCTTAATGGAGAACAAATTAATTTTAAGATTGAGAAACTTCTTTCAACCGAAACCTGCATAGCTGGCATGGCTAAAATTATTGTCGCAATTACTTATATCGGTTGAAGGTAATTTTCATTTATATTATAATTTATATTATATTATAAAATGTTCACCAATATTATAAAAAGTTTTCATCTTTCCGAAGCCATAGAATTCCAAACACAAAAATGAATCACGTTTCATATTGTGGTAAGAGAACCGAAAAGCGAATTGCATGATTTGTGGGTTGGTAATATGGTTTTCTTCAAAATGCCATGGTATGGCGGTTTGTTATGATATGGTATGGTTAGCGATTTGTGGTTTCCATCCCTGCTACGTACACCTCTGAAAATCAAGATCGAAGCCAGTTAATTATCAATAAATATCATTTTTGAAATTTAAATTAACATTATTATAAATAAGAGCTTAAACCCCCATTATTTAGTTATTAAATCTGCCATAGTACAAGTAACCAATTAAATTCCCCACCATGGACCAATATCTCTAAAAATTCAAATCAAATATTAATTCCTGTAGTTGGAGCTCGTGAACATAAGTATAATTCTACCCGACGCGATCCAAGGAGTTTGAGAAATACTAAAATAATTGAATAACCCGACTATCAAAACTGCACATTTTTGCAATTTTCATCAACCGCAAATCTCATCTCATCATAACGGAAACATCACGCAACAATTAAAATTCATTTTAGAATCCATTTCCATCGCCTATACCAAATTTAACTAAGATCGGTTCAGCAATAGCCAAGTTCTATCCTAGTTGGCCATATTCCAGAACTTTATCCAAAAATAACTTTAGAATCCCATTTCCATCGTTCATGCTGAATTACATCAAAATCGGATAAGAAATAGCCAAGTTCCTCCCTAGTTGGCCATTTTCCAGAATTTCATCCAAAAACCAGTTTAGAATCCCATTTCCATCGTACACTGAATTTCATCAAAATCGGATAAGAAATGGCTAAGTTCCTTCCTAGTTGGCCATTTTCCAGAACTTCATCCACGAATCGTTTTAGAATCCCATTTCAATAACGCATACCAAATTTCACTAAAATCGGATGAGAAATTGCCAAGTTCCATAATAATTGGTCATATTGCAGAACTTTATTTAATTTTCTGTCGTCTCTTATGGGCGAGTATTGCAAAAAAATCTTACGTTCATTAAGGGTTAACAAATAACTAACGCAAAATGTGGAAAAAGTCGTTTTTTTATTTTGAAGATCATTTGTTCCTTTAATAGTAAAACTTTGATCAATCTGTCCGGAAAAACGGTTGGATGGATCAATTTGAAAATAATACAGGGCTATTAGGAGTACATTAAACTGTAAAATGACCTGGCAACATTAGCCTTTTCATCAATATTTGTAAAGTAACGGGAGATTTACTAAGACAACCTAAAAAGTCGTTTTTTTGTACTTTTTTCAAATCAGTATTGAGGGTGAAAAAAAAATTTGTTCTCAACTAATCATTAAATGGTCTTGTAGGAAATTTACTGAAGTTTTTAAGGCTTAAAAAGTGCTTTTGAATTTTAGTTCGTTTCCACCAAAAATATATCATACTCGGGGAGTTCCCACCGAACACAAATTTTCATATTTCCCGAAAAAGTTATACCCTAAATACCACATAAATAGTGTTGCCGTTTATGTGTGAGAACTGCTACACTCCAAAACCAATTAAGTTCATTAATTTAAATACATTTAGCATCTCGCACTTTCACTTATATAATTCAAAGTTGTTCCCATTCCTAGGGACCAAATTTGACATGCATATTTAAATACTTTATTAAGCTTTGCAAAACAAAACTCAGTTCAACCAAACAAATTTTATATTAGTATTTTATTTACATATATAATTTATTGAAATTTTTAATCTTTGAATTTAATATAACTTAATTTAATATAATTTATAAAATTTAATGCTATTTACCTCTTTTAATGCCCTGTATTAAAATTAATCATGTACCGTGAAATCTCTATGCAAAGTTTTATTATTATGTTTCCTTATTAGGCATAGTATATTTCCACATAAAACAATAACAACTTGGCGAATAAAAATTTCATTTCGAAATTTCAATTTTCTTAAATCAATATTCGCTATAACGAGACTGTTAAGAATTGGGCTACGTCTCTTTATTTAATTTGTATTATAATTATGAATTTGAAAAGACCTGCCGGGTTTTTATGCAGCCATATATATCACTTTGGATATATATGACGCTTTTCCCGGTATAGGCAAATATACATAGTTCCACTCTGTATCAAATTTCGTACTCGTTTTACAGTACCGTTATTATATTCAATTTATTCTTAAAATATTTTTGTTACCAGTCGTGATTTTATCTTGTCTCATCGCGGTTGAATTTTAAATACAGTCGGTGAATAAAAAATATATATACAAGTGCCTTTTAATTTATGATAAATTTTCTCGGCGGTTTTAAGTTTTTTACGTGAATAAAAACAGAGAACTCACTGTATTACATATGATAAACTCTGATATTTACTCGTTAATACAAAGTATAAAAATCCCATTAGAATCGAATACATGAAATTTTTAATTCTAATTAAATTATCAATTCCCATACGCATCCCATTTAATACGAATACATGAAAATTTTGCGTTGTGTAGCTCAAATATATAAAGCCCCAAGTATAACCATTCGAAACTAAAAGTTGAGCTACCGTATTTTCCTTCGACTTTTGAGAAAACAATCGAAAGATAAATTCATTGTACTAGTGATTAGTATTGGTGTATTTAATATACTAACGTGAATTTAGTTTGAGGCAAAGTATTTTAGTAAAATGTTTTCAGCTGCGTTGTAATTTTGTGGGTAAAAGATTTACGTTTGTAATTAATTTTTTTATAAATTTAATTTTTTTGTTTAAAAAATAATTGGACACTCGATATTGATACTAATAAATTGTGATTGTGCTTGATTTTCAAATAAAACGTAAAAATCAATAAAATTATGTGGATTAATGTTTACAAGGAACTTTTACTTTTTCTGTGCATCTTCAAAGGAGAACTCTACGCCATTTTCTTGAACGTACTGAAGTAATTAGGAAAATTCTAGCTTCAATTTATTTTAACTTTTTAAATGTTTTTTGACTTATTTTAAATAAATAATTTTGTTTAGATTTATTTACTATGTATATGCACAATATGTATTTTAATAAAATTAATTTCAAATTGGAATTTTCGTTTGTTTCATTATGGAAAAAAAAATTACAGCCGTTTTCTAATTTAACAATTATACATACACATGCTTAAAACTAGCCCCGCCTATTTTTTATTCTATATTCACAAATACACACACCATTTTTTTTAGATTGAGTTTCGTCCAGTTTCGAATTTTCGCGACACGTTTCATACGATTTCGTAGAATAACTCGAAACTAAAACTAAGGGAAATTCGAATCTTAGTTTCGAACTAATTTCTAATAAATGACGAGAAAGTCGAAAGTAATAATACTTGGGGCGACCCAAGTATTTTTAGTTTCGATTATTTCTTTATAATTCATAGTATAGCACTAAACTTAGTTTCGACTTTTACTATGTTTAACCTTCGACTAGGGTTTCCAAAACCGATATCGATAGTATCGAAATATCGATACTATCGGCCAAAAATTAGTTTATATAGTTTCGGCAAATCGAATGACAAATATCGATATTCCGATATTCGAATGCTTCCCAAGTATTTTTACTTTCGACTTTTTTGACATTTATTAGACGATAAACTAAACTTAGTTTCGACTTTTACTAAGTTTAAGTTTCGAATTAAGCTAAGAAAGCGTATGAGTCTTGTCGCGATAAGTCGAAACTGGACGAAACTCAATATACAAAAATTGTGTGCATGTATTTGTGAATAAAGGATAAAAAAGGCGGGGCTAATTTTGAGCATGTGTATGTGTAAATGTCAAATTAGAAATACGGCTGTAATTTTTTTTTTATAATGAAAAAAACAACAAATTCTAATTTGAAATTAATTTTATTAAAATATTGTTATTTTATGTACATAGCTACATATATTCGTAAATAAATCTGGAATTTTCCTAATTCATACGTAAGTATATAGACGAACAAAATGATGTAGAAGTCCTCCTTTGAAGATGTACAGAAAACATAAAGTTTAAAGCAAATTGAATCAACATAACTTTATTGATTTTTATGTTAAAATCAAACGCAATCACAATTTATTGGCATCAACATCGAGTGTTCTCTTATTTTTTAAACACAAAAACTTAGAATTTATAAAAAAGTGGATAACAAACGTAAATCTTTTAACTACATTACAACGCAGCTGTAAACACTTGACTAAAGCATTTTATGTCAAACCAAATTCACGATAGTATATTATACACACCAATACTAATCATTTTCTCAAAAGTCGAAGGAAAATACGGTAGCTCAATTTTTAGTTTCGTCTTGTTATACTTGGGTTATTATACGAGTAGTTTTATATTCGGCAATAATGCATTTTGCTACAAAAATGTTTTATATGTCTCGTTTTAGATGTTTTTTTCTGTGCAGGTTAGTTTTTGCACCATGAGCCCTTCGTGGAATTGAGTGCGGAACCTCGGTTGGTTCTAATCCGTTTTTATTAATTGTGTAGGTGAGACGTAAGAGTATATATTTTCCACACCAAGAGCATTTATATAAATGTTTGTGTAATGAAAGAAACGAGTTATCACCTGAACGTGAGCAATTTAAACAACGCTTTACAATACTGGAGCAAGCGAAAAACAAAAATTATCTGCAATTGCGAAGTATTTAATTTTAAATGCCCGCTTAGGTGAAAGCTTCTGGAATGTTGGTTTGTATCGTGTACAATGTCTGTTGAAAAATGCTTTAATATTGTTCAACAAATGCTGGAAGTATTTGGTTTATCTCTGAACGTTGATGTTGTTGCTATCACCACAGATGGTGCGTCTGTAATGCGGAGAGTAGGACGATTCGTAAATTCTTTCCAATAAATTTGTTTAGCTCACGGCATCCGATGGGCTGAGTAGGTGAAAGTGGGGGGTCCCAGCTCAATCCCATTTGGGATGAATTTTTATATGTAAATTACAACAATACAAACGATTACATATGTTTTTTTATATGAAGATTACAGTAGAACCACGATAATTAAATCTCTATATAAAATGTAAACGTAAGTATATAATTTTATTAAAAATCCGTTGTTCAACTGTACATTAACTGTACAATATTTTTTTAAGACATTTTGTTAGATGGCAGCACAGTCATAAACTTTAAGCTTTGAACTTTTTAATATTAATTAACTTTTCGATAGATGGTGCACATTTCTTACAGTTTTATTATCAACCACGATAACTAAAACTCTATATAAATGTATCTAAAATCAGGTATTCAACTGTAAATTATTGTTATTTTCCAACTTTATCTGTAGATGTCACTTTTAAAAGCTTATTTTATGTACATGGTTTGTAACTTGGTTCAATATACAGTTTTATTATCAAGCACGATAACTAAAACTCCATATAAAAATATTCAAAATCAGGTACTCAACTGTAAATTATTATTTTTCCAAGTTTATCTGTAGATGTCACCTTTTAAAGTTTATTTTATGTACATGGTTTGTAACTTGGTTCATCATATATTGCATAATTTAACTTTGATACAAATAGAATGGTAGTACCTACCTGCATTGTATACAGTTGTATCATCAACCATGACAACTAAAACTTTATAATATAAATTTATTCAAAATCAGGTACTCAACTGTAATAAAATAAAAAATATTGATTATGATTAATTTCTGCCCATGTAAGAGAAAAATATTTGTATTGAAGTGTATTAACCTGATATATCATGTTTCATAAAAAATAAAATCATTTACATATACGTGCATATAACAAAAATCATAGTGAATAAACTGCGAAGGTCATTAAAATCTAACACACTAATTATTATACATGACTTAATATTTTGTTGGTAGCATATCATATTCATATGTTATGAAGTATAATCAGCTGTATAAAAAATTAAAGTGAATAAGGTCATAAAAATTTATAAAAAATTTGAAAAGTTCTATTATTAGTCTTATTGCGTAAATATAGAAACGTTGTGATAATTATTTTGTGAATTATAATAAATTTAAATAAATAAAAATAATATCAGCATTGATATAGATTTGAGAAGCTGATTTATACGTGTTGTGATAAATTAAGAAAACTTTGATCAAATACTGTTTTATTGTGTATCAGTTTAAATACATATATTAAATTTAAATAAATAAAAATAATTTCAGCATTAAAGAAAAAGTAAGTTTAAATATATAAAAAGTTTTTATTATATTATTAGAAATAATAATTATTATTTACTATACATATTACAGATAATTAATACTAAAATGAACAACTGCGAATTATGTTTGTCCACTTTTTCATCAAAAGAAAATCTAAAACGTCACCAGGAAAACCAGCATCCAGCAGAAAAGACGTTATGCGATATATGTGGATGTACATATATCAATAAACGAAAGCTGGATTATCACCAAAAGAGATGTAATCGTCTCTATATTCATAATTCGCAACAGCCAGGACCATCAAAAAGAAGTAAGATACATCAGGATGTCAGCAGCCTAGTTAGTCTGGATGATCATACTTTATGTAGTGTGTGTAAAGTAAGTGTAAATAGAAAGTATTTAAATAATCATTTAAGGTCTAATATTCATAAGGAAAATAATTTAAAGAAATATAATGAGGACGATGAAAATATTTATATTATAACATCTGCCTTTAAATCGAGAGTAATCAGCTACAGAGTTTTAGATATACCTAACGAGCATATTAGTTGTAATGATTTTCTGATTGCAGTAAAACAGAAAATTATTACATTAATAAAGCTTCAAATAGAAGTACTTAATGCTGTTAAGGTTAATTTCGAATTGTTTGGAATATATACTAAACCAGATCTAAAAGAAGATGAAATTATCACTTCTTTAAAATCTTTTAACACTAAAAATCGGATATTAACAAAAAGTTGCGATTTGGAGGAAGTATATTCTGAAACTCTTGATGTATTGAATACTCAGTGTGAAGAGTTTCAAGAAAAAGAATCTGGATGGGCACTACAGAAGATGTTATATATTGAAATAAATTTTAATAAATATAATCCTTTGAGAGGATCATCATATATGACTCTTCCAGCATGTATTAGAAATAAAAATGCAATAATTAATGTTCAAAATTCTGATGAAGCATGCTTTGCATGGTCAATCATGGCTTCTAAATACCCCTTTGTAAATAATTCATGTAGATGTAGTTCATATCCTCATTATAGTTCAGAACTAGTTTTAAATAATATTAATTTCCCAATGCCGTTAAAAGATATCCAACGATTTGAAGAGTTAAATAATATTAGTATAAATGTATATGGATTAGAAAGTAATCAAATTGTAGGTCCATTACATTATACAAGATGTAAAAAAGAACACCATGTTAATTTATTATTTTTAGAAGATGGTGTTAAAACACATTACTGTTGGATTAAAAATTTTAGTAAGTTAATTGGAAGTCAAATTTCAAAAAAAAAATGTAAAAAATGGGTTTGTGATGGCTGCTTAACATTTTATTCTAGTGAAACAAATTTAAATCATCATTTACAGTATGGGTGCAATAAAATCAAATGTATTCTCCCTACTAAAGAAAATGATATTTTAGAATTTAGAAACTATAAACATAAATTACAAGTCCCATATGTGATATATTGCGACTTCGAAGCAATATTAAAACCAATTGATTCGTGTACTCTAAATCCTATAACATCATTTACTGAAAATATTTTAAAACATGAACCCAGTAGTTTTGGATATTACATTAAATGTTCATATAATGATAGTAAATCTAAATTTGTTACATACAGAGGTAGCGATTGTGGAAAAATTTTCATTGATAAAATAAAAGAGGATTTAGAAATTATATACAATGACCTACACATAAATCGAAAAATGAAAAAACTTTCCTGCACGGAGCAATTAAATTACAATTTATCAAATCAATGTCATATTTGTAACGGTGATTTTAATGATGATGAAAACTATAAAGTTATGGACCATTGCCATTTAACAGGAAAATTTAGAGGTGCTGCGCATACTAAATGCAATTTAAATTATAAGATAGCAGATTTCGTACCAATATTTTTTCACAATTTAAGTGGCTATGATTCGCACTTTATCATAAAAGAATTAGGTTTTGATACGGAACAAATAGATTTAATTGCTCAGAATAAGGAGCGATATATTTCATTTACAAAAATGTTCAAAATTAATGAGATTAAAAAAATTAAATTGAGGTTTGTAGATTCATTTAAATTTATGGCAGCTAGTCTTGATAAACTAGCTAACAATCTTAACGATTCTCAATTCAATGAAGTTAGAAAGAGTTTTTCTAATCAAAATGAATTTAATCTTATAAAGAAAAAAGGTGTTTTCCCATACGATTATGTAGATAGTTTTAAAAAATATGATGAAACTGAATTACCATCCAGAAATCATTTTTTTAACAAATTACAAAATACTGATATATCTGATGAGCAACATAATCATGCTCTAAATGTATGGAAAACATTTAAATGTAAAAATTTAGGTGATTATTCCGACTTATATTTAAAATCAGATGTACTTATTTTAGCCGACATATTTGAAAATTTCCGGAAAGTTTGTATGCAAACATACGATCTAGACCCGGCCCATTATTTCACAGCCCCAGGTTTAAGTTGGGATGCCATGCTTAAATTCACCAAAATCAAATTAGAATTATTAAAAGACATTGATATGATAAATTTTATTAAAAAAGGTATTCGTGGCGGATTAACACAGTGCTCCAAACGATATGCTAAAGCAAATAACAAATACATGAAAAATTATAATAATGATATAGATTCTAATTTTCTTGTTTATTTGGATGCTAATAATCTATATGGCTGGGCTATGAGCCAATCACTCCCGTATGCTGATTTCAGATTTCTTGATTCAGCAGAACTTGATAAATTTAATTTCGATCATTTAACAGATAATGAATCAGAATCAGGTTATATTCTAGAAGTTGATTTAGAATATCCTGATCAATTACACCAAAAGCATAATGATTTACCATTTTGTATGGAAAATATACAGCCACCATACGAAAGTGCAAAACAAAATAAATTAATTGCTAACCTAGAACCTAAAAAAGCATACGTCATTCATCAAACAAATTTAAAGAAATGTATTAAAAATGGACTAATATTATCTAAAATACATAGAGTTTTAAAGTTTAGTCAAAAACCATGGCTCAAATCATATATAGATTTGAATACCGATCTTAGGACTAAAGCTCTAAATGCGTTTGATAAAGATTTGTATAAATTAAAAAATAATAGTGTTTTTGGTAAAACAATTGAAAATGTTGACAAGAGAACAGATGTAAGATTAGTATCACATTGGGAAAATATTGAAAACAGATTTGGAGCAAATACTTTGATCAGCAAACCTAATTTTCATTCTTCAGCAATATTTGATGAAAATTTGGTAGCTATTCAAATGAATAGATTATCGGTTACGTATAATAAACCCATTTATGTGGGTTTCTGTGTTTTAGAATTATCGAAAACTCTAATGTATGATTTTCATTATGATTATATTAAGACGAAGTATGATGATAATGCTTCACTTTTATATACTGATACGGATTCATTAATATATGATATTCAAACTATGGATTTTTATGAAGATATCAAGCCTGATTTAAATGAGAAGTTTGATACTTCTGATTATCCATCCAATAACATATATAATCTTCCATTAGTTAATAAAAAAGTTTTAGGAATGTTTAAAGATGAATGTTGTGGTAAAATTTTGACAGAATTTATTGGGATTAGAGCAAAATCATACTGTATAAGCTTAGAAGATGATAATGAAATAATTAAGAAAATAAAAGGTGTAAAAAAAAATGTAGTTTCAGATTCGATATCATTAAATGATTTTAAAAATTGTTTAAATAAAAATGATAATATAATTAGATCACAATTAAATTTTAGAAGTATTAGACACAACCTATATACTCAATTGTTAAACAAAGTAGCGTTATCAAATTTTGATGATAAAAGATTTGTAATTCCAAATTCATACAAAACTTTGGCATGGGGTAATAAAGAAATTGATAATTTTTATTTTAATTAGTTTAATAATACATTTTATATTTCTTAAATATAATATATATAATACATTTAATGTCTTTTAGTTTTAAATTAAAATATTAAACCAAAATTATATATTAAGTAGTTTTAATAATTAAGAAAATTTTAATCGGTAATAAAAAAAAAAAATATAAAGTTTAAATTAAATCTGTTTTATTTATCCACGAGTTATGTGATGATTCAAAACCTAGCCACTTAACATAAACTTGATTACCTTTCTTCTTCAAAACTTTCTCTACGAGGTAAGTGTCAGGATGATGTGTCTTTTGCAGCTCTTTTTCATAAAACCGGCCTGATATTAGCTGTCCCTTATAATCCTCAAGTAAATACGTTACAGGAAATTTGTTGTTAATACTAACAACTTTAAATATTTCAGTAGTCCAATTTGGAGTATAACCTTTTTCGAAAACGGTTTTAAATTTGCTAACTCGAACGAAATCCCCAACTTTAAATTTATTTTTTTGCATTAACTTAGGATATGTATACACTTGTTTTAAAATTTGTTTTTCATTTGCCATAGTAACTTCTACAGGTGCTAATTTAATTGTCCTATGTTTTTTATTGTTGTAATCTTTCACTAATTTTTTTAAAATATTCAGCCACTTGTAAGATCCTTGAAGACTAAATTTCCTCCACATATTTTCCTTAAGAGTTCGATTAAATCTTTCTACTATACATGCTTTTATTGGACTAAATGTTGAATAGTGGTTAATATTTTTCTGTTTCACAAGCTGTTTGAAATCTTTATTATAGAATTCAGTTCCCATATCCGTTTGTAGATTCTTTGGTACTCTTTTACTCTCATTGAAAATTTTTTTTAAAGCACCAACAATCATCTGTGATGTTTTTTTCTTTATAGGCTCAACCCAAGCAAATTTAGAAAAAGCATCGATTACAGTTAGAAGATATTTAAAACCAGCATTTTCTCTTGAATATGGAATCATTTCCACGAGATCTGCTTGCCATAAGTCATCAATACCCTTAATTTTAACATGTCTGCGTATAAAATTTTTACGTGCTGGCTTATGCAATTCATTCACTATTTGAATCCGACTCATTTTATGTAAGTGGATGAATTAATAATGAAAGCATATGAATTTTGGATTGGTATATATAAAATATTGTTTCCTCATAATGTTTAGGATTTATTTAAAACGAGAGATATTTTGGATTATGATCACTATAACATTCATCAAAATGAATGATCTTTAACATAATAAATGTTAGCTAATTTGCCCATAGTGTTGAAAACAGAGAAGTAGCGGAGTCGAAAACCATAATAAGATTGTTTTGAAATTAAATACTTTTTCTAAATAATTTTATATATAATATTGTTTTATTTATTTATTTATTTATTTATATAAAATGAACATTAGATCTATCAGTTTTTACCATAGTTAAGTGTTCTTTACACAAATGGTTTAAATTTTGTATTTCTCGATCATTAAAAACGTTGAATCGCTCCGGCATAAATATGATGCTCTCATCAGTCTCTATTAGGATTTTCACGCCATATCTCGTGTTGACTGATTTGACTTCTTGTACCACGTAGTTTCTACCCACATCCAGATCTTCAAATTTGGTTATTTTTTTCTCAGCAAACCTTGGCACATTGTTGAGTTTTTCTAAAAGTTGTTGACGAATATCCATGGTTGGTTGGTTGTTAACAATCTTATGCTTACTATCAAACTGATAATTTTCAAAGAAGCTCACTATAATTTATACTTATTATGGTTTAAGTTGACTTTTAAACACGCGCAGTTTTTTCCAATCTTACCACATCAGCATAAATATTACGAAGTATCGATTAAATACAAACCTTTGTCATCATATCAAGTTACGTTCAATGATTTCAACATCCATATTCGTAAAATAAGGTCAATAAACATGTTTAATCATGGTTAATCAAACAAGTCAACATGTATATGTACATCACGTGGCCCCTCTGAAAACATCATTTTCAAATATACGAGAGTTTATCTAGATCTAGTATAGATTTGTACATTGTTCGAGTCACACACGAAAAGTAAAAAA
>CAUVYM010000526.1:0-19598 GCA_963556165.1 Tipula helvola
TACACGTGTTATTAATAAAACGAAATATGTCTTACTTTATCATTTTAATGATGCTAAAATCAAATAATAAACGCAGGCAGTAAATATGACACCAAAAAAGGGTTAAACAAAAATGCTTTAGGTAGCTGTTTGTATTAATCTATTTTCCCATTAGGAATTTGTAACTACATTTTGGAAATGGGTTACAACTATAGCTACAAACAAGTGTTACATTTTAACTCCCGACCAATTCGACTAAGCATAACTATTATTTTAAAGTAATGGGGTCGTGATGAATAGGCGTAAAATCGATGTGCTCATAATAAAATTAAATTAAAATAATCTAAAAGTGCCGTGTTAGTTGTTTTAATTATTTATTATTTTCTTTTATATGTGTTGTGTATTTTAAATTGAATAAAGAAAAACAAAAAAAAAAAAAAACAGTAAGTGAATAATATGTACATAAATGATGAGCCAAAATTCTAATGGGACTAATTTAGAAAACTCATGACTATACAGCACGTAGCCCGATTAACATTCTTTTCGGCACGTCAACAAATTTTTGAATTTTACAAAATCGACCTTTTTTGCAGTTATTCTGTTATACATGAACGCCGTATACCGTGAACAATTTTCTAATTACTTGTACTACTCGTAACGTGAATAATTAGAAAACCGAATAACGTGAACTAAATTTTGTATACTCTCGGATGTCCATAATTGCATACATAATTGTTAATATATATGCAATTTATTTTCATATGATCCGGGATTTCCAATTTGTTCCTTTTTTAAATTTTTTTTAAATTCTTTTATTTAACTTACACGGATGTGATCAAATCTTGCATTGCAAAATTTTAATGCTTAGACTTTATCAATCTTGATGAAAATTGGCAGGCATGTGTAACTTCGGTGGCAATACAAGTTGGTGGTGTTCCCTAAGGGAATTCACCCCATCCCTTATTTTCCACCCACACCGGTTAAATCATCGTTTTGTCAATTTTAACATATTTATCAGATACAATGATAAAATTTGATTGTATTTCGAGGGAAGCTACCCCCGCACCCCTTATGTTCCACCCACAAATAAAAGAATTTCATAAATTTTTTTTTTTTCTTTTTCGAATTATTCATAATTTAGAAATTAAAAAGAAATTTTCTGGAACTATTGACTAATTTCGTAAAGGGACAAGTTCACTATTTATGTAATTACAAAAAAAAGTGAGGAAATTAACAACACCTTTATGGCACCTGTAAGAGAAGAACCCTTAAACTGTTAGACTGTTAACCAACCTTAGAATGGAGAAGATATTGGTTTCTTCAGCAGCGCCATAAAAGTTTTCCTGTAAGTGGCGATGCGCTTTAAGAAAACGCAAATCTTTTACTTAGTAATATAAAAGCAAACGAGAGAACTTTCCAAGCAAGTGATTGATTGCTACTATTGATTGGTCTTAGTGTGCGGCTCCTTAAAATTACTGGAGAGAATTTATTCTCTCAACTGAGCTTGTGGATCCATTTAAAAGACAATTGCACCCTAAAATAATTGAACTTGATTAGTCTGTAAGCCAAATTTATATTGCAGATGAAACAGACTTGTACTGGCTTGTACTTTATCTTGTTAGCCTTCAGTTCATTTTTTTCCGATATAAATGAGAAGGAATGTGCTCATTTCTAAAATGGATATAAAATGATTAGGTGTATAACCCTTAGGGAAAGTACGGGGGGAGTGATATTTCTGCTTTTTGTCGGTAGATGAATTATGAATAGATGGCCTGTTTATTTTACTGGCTCACCAAGACGTAAATATAGGGAATGCTGTTAAAAATAGTATGTTTGACTATAAAAAAGCCGAAAAAATCATATCAACGTTGTAATGTATGAAGTCCATTTGCATTAGTATAAGCTAAAGTACAAGCCAGTACAAGCCTGTTGCATCTGCGATAGGATAAAGGTTTCATAAATTAATTGTTTCACAGGTAAATGTTAATTTATTGCTCTTAAAGAATTTAAGTAAAAAATTCTTTTAGACAGGCGTTTCGTTCGGGTCGCTTCACGCAAACAGTGTATAACTTCCTGGAAGAACTCCTTATGAATCGAACGACCTAAGAACTCATGTTACACTACTTGACGAGCTTTTTTGGTCTTGCGTCTTTAGGAAGCTTTCAGTGGGACGATTGAGCCTTACTTTCGATGTCATATTCGTAAACTCCTGTTCTATCATCAGTTATGACCCGTTTGAGCAGTTCTCAATCGTCGTTGACTTCATTCAGCAACTTCTGTAATTCGCACTACTTTTGGTCGAAATTCAACAATTTCGAATGTAGTTTTACTGTCACACGTTTCATGCCTGAAACCCATTTGAAATTATTTTTATCAGACATCGAAATGTTTCAAATCGAGCAGCCATAATAAACCATTGCAAATTTTTATTGCTATACACTTTTATTAATATTTTCTTCATTGACTTATGTAGTTTAAGTTCAGGGTATGCGTTGGTATTAAGGATAGCCAATGGAAGTTGTCATTAGGATGACCAGGCCAAAAACAACTAAACTTGAACGAATCTGAATAAATTTGAAAAAGTCGAAAATTTCAGGACAGTTTTATAGTCTCGAATTATGTTATGTATTTGATAAAAAAAAAGAAATAACTGGTTTGGTGGCGACGACCATCCACTTATCAGAAAATAGATTTATTTGTAGTTAAATCTCTTCTAGAAAAGTTTTAAAAGCCCCACCTTAATTCATCATTTGGATGTGCTGAAACCAATTCATTTATCATCAAATTTGTTGGTTGAGCCAGATACAAATTACAATGGAATTGGTGCAAAATTGTAAAAGTTCCGTTTGGGGCCGGAATAGAGTTTCTTATTTGAAACATGGCCAGAAATCAACAAATATTCCAAAACATTGCCAAAATGCCAATACTACTTTGGTACATAAATACAAGCCATAAATAAAATAAATAAAAAAATGTGCTTAAGAGAAACTTGTTTCTTAAATACATGACCAAACCAGGCCGTTTCTACACTTCCAGCGCCAAATGGAATACGCACGTTTGTCAATAAATTTTAGTGAAATTTTATATCTACGTTATTAAGCCGATTCTGTAAGTAGTTCCTAATATAAAATCGAAATATTCACGCTCTGAAGAATTTCATCGGTTATGTCATTTGAGGTCGGATTTCTTAGATAAAATAAGAACATCTACTAATATTATGGTACCATTAATAAAAATATTTTTTTTCAAGAACAACTAATCTAGGACCGTACTAGGTGGCAAGTTTGTGAATGTATTTTAATAAAATTTTACATTTGAGATTTGATATGTCAAGTCGATTATTTAAGTAGTTCCTAATATAAAATTTAAAAAATTCCGGCTTTGAAGAATTCCTTCGGCCATATCATCATGCTTTAGTCGATATCTTAATTAAAAATTATATTCGCCAAATTTATTTTTACATACTGAGCCAATTCAGACTATATTCTTAACCCTACCATCAAATAGAACAAGCTCATTTGTTGACGGATTTTAGTGAAATTTAATGTCTGAAATATTTTATTGTTATTAAAAACAGTTACAAATATAAAACCTATTATTACATGGCCTGCAGGATTTTTTCGGCCCTAAGGTTTGGCTGAGATCAGAATTTGTATATTAAAATATGGCCCAACTGAAAAAAATATTTTTGAAAATTACTCGTACTAATTATGTTACGGTCGATACCATAAATCAAAAATTAAGCTTGCCAATTTTGGTTTCCCATACACAGCCAATGCGGTCAATTTTTACCACCTCCAGCACCAAATGGAACAGTTAACGATGTGCTTTTGTGAAATGTTATATATGAGATATTAAGCCGATTCTATAAATATATAGTTCAAAATCTAAAATAGAATAAATCACGTCTTGAAAGAATTTTTTTAGCCATATTATTTGGGCTGCAGTTTGATTTTTTAATTAAAATATTTAAATTGTAAGAAAATTATCTTTTTTCTATCCATCCTCTGAATTTTCAGAATAATGTAAGACTTTTCCCGGACGCCCACGGAAGTTTGAAAAACCAGAACATGCCCGGAGAAACCAGGACGTCTGATAATTGTCTCTCCTCTAAAATGAATTAAATTATTCATTTGAATTTGCATATCAATTTATTGAAGAAGCGTTGAACCAAAAGTTCTAAACAAAATACCAGATGCGATTGGCAGATAGGGTAACTCACATATTATAAAAAAAAAAACATTTTACAGAATTAGTTTGGCACGCAAAAAAAAAACAATTTATAAAGAAATCATTGTATTGCCACGCCAATAACGATCTACTTGCGAACACTGCTATACAGTGAAACTAAACTGGGCAAAGTGCAACTCAGCCCAAAAAAATAATCAATAATGCACGAGGAAAATAATGCACAATTGACAAACTTAACTATACCGCCGTTTAATGCAACACAATCACCGCGAAAAAAATTGCTTTAACAGCAAATTTAATAAATTCTAATTTATATGAAAATAAAAATGATGAACTCAGCGCGACGAACTCATCGCTGACCGATAGTTAAAATTATAATAGTGACATAGGTCAGCGTAATGAACAACAGTTAGTGCAAACGGGATTCGATAGGTATTTTACTGTTCAGGCCAAGCGAAAACGAAGTCCAAAATCCACGCAACTCGCTAGCAGAAGCAAACCGACAAGGATGGATCAATCTGCAAACCAAATACCTCTGAGCAACAGGTATTCCAGTTTAGAGGTAGAAGCTCCGGAAGCTACAGCAGAAAATGCTAAGAATAGAAATTCGCTGCCAATTTACTTAAGAGAGGCATCAAATAATGAGCTTGTGGAAAAATCAAGTCATTAATCGATTCAAAATTTTACGTTACTTCACTCAAGAGGGGTAAGATAAATGTAGTGAAAATACAGCCATTCGAAACTAATGGGTTCAGAGCCTTAGTAAATTATTTCGACCAAGCCATAAACGGTATTACACATACCAGTTAAAAAGTAATAATTTGAAAAAGAAAATTTTTTTTTTTTATGAAATTCTTTTATTTGTGGGTGGAACATAAGGGGTGGCGGGGGTAGCTCCCCTCGAAATACAATCAAATTTTATCATTGTATCTGATAAATATGTTAAAATTGACAAAACGATGATTTAACCGATGTGTGGGTGGAAAACTAAGGAATGGGGGGGGGGGGGTGGATTCCCTTAGGGAACACCACCAACTTGTATTGTCACGGAAGTTACACATGCGTGCCAATTTTCATCAAGATTGATAAAGTATAAGCATTAAAATTTTGCAATGTAAGATTTGATCACATCCGTGTAAGTTAAATAAAAGAATGTAAAAAGGGGCTAACTGTTACCTTAAGAGGAATTGAGAGCTCCGTAGATGTAAGCGAAATACACTCTGCTCTTAGGGAAAAAGGTTTTCATGCCAAATCTATCACAAATATCCTAAGCCGCGAAAAGATACCTCAACCTATGTTTCGCCTAGAACTAGAGCCAGATGCAGGAAAAGAGAAAGGGCGCGATATATATAACCTAAGATATTTCCTCTATCGTAAAATCACGGTTGAGGAACCCAAGAAGAGGACCGGACCAGTTCAGTGCATCAAGTGCCAAGAATATGGCCACACCAAAGCTTACGATGTTTGCGTTATATGTGGTGAACTTTACGATTCAAAACAGTGCAACAAGGTGAAAAACGATCCTACAGTAAAACGCTGCAGTAACTGTGGCGAAAATCTCACCGCAAACTATAGAAGGTGCCCAGTGCACTTATATTTAAAGCGCAAAATCAATCCAAAATTGCGATATGAGCAAAGAGTGCTCAAAGCAAATCACAACCAAAGCACTTTGACGCCAAGAACTTCAGTTGTTCAACAAACCGGGAATTTGAGGACAAATGTCAGCATTTTTGCGCAACCTGGGATCTCCTATGCAAACATTCTGAAAGGTGCCGCTTCGGAAAGCAAAAGATAATCTTATTGAAGAAGAAGTCTCAATTCATGCAACCGTAAACAAACTAACCGAAACGATCCAAAGCTTCATGATGATGATGGAGAAACAAATGAGCATGATGATGCAAAATATGAACACTCTAATGCAAATTATCGTCAAAAACCAAAAATGACTGTCCTAAAAATAGCTATTTGAATGCGAACGGTCCTTCACAGCATAAAGCTGAGTTACAAGCCTTTCTCATTTAACACAGTATAGATATCATGCTAATATCAGAAACACGCTTCACGAATAAATCCTTTTTAAAATTAACGGATATTTAGTATACGACACCAAACACCCGGAAGGAAAAGCACACGGTGGAACTACCGTCTTGATAAAAAAAAATAAAGCAATATAAACACAGCAAGTATGAAAAAGAGCACATCCAAGCAACTAATATTTGCCTAAAAGAATGGTCTGGAAAATGTGTAATATCGGCCGTTTACTGCCCTCCTAAACATGCAATTAAAAAGCAGCAATTTATCGATTATTTTAATCGGCTGGGCAATAAATTCCTTGCGGGTGGCGATTACAACGCTAAACATCTGCAATGGGGATCGAGATTGTCTACACCAAAGGCAAACAACTTTACGAAGCTAATAGAGGAGCAGTCTCTGGATTATTTATCTGCTGGTCACCCAACTTACTGGCCCACGGATCAAAATAAAGTTCCTGTTCTAATTGACTTCTGTGTAACTAAAGGCATTCTGCGTACGTATGTAAAGGCAACCAATTGCTGTGATCTATCTTCCGATCACTCGCCGATAATAGTAACAGTGAGTACCAACGTCCTAAGGACAGAAATTCCGAAACGTCTTACAAACAATCGAACTGATTGGGATCAATACAGGAGACTAGTTGAAAAAAATTGTCTACTGAATATTTCTCTTATCATACCAGCAGATATTGGTATGGCAGCAGAAAATTTAAAAATACTGCGTTGTCAGCTGAAAAGGCTACACCCGTCATAAGTAGTTTCGAAAAAGTTAATAAACTGCTACATAATATTCAGAAACTTATCCAGGATAAGCGAAAAATTCGCCGTCAATGGCAACAAACAAAATCACCGTCATTAAAAAGAAAATTAAATTGATCTATCAAAGATTTGCTTTGCGGGAAGAAGAAAACCAGAGCATCCAGAATTATTTAAGTGTACTTCCGGCAACCGAAGGGACAGGCTACTCTTTGTGGAAGGCAACAAAAAATTTAAAAAGGTCAACAAACTCGAATCCACCGATCAGACTTCCAACTGGGGATTGGGCGAGAAGCGATGAAGACAAATCCAATGCTTTTGCTGCTTAACTAACGACAGTATTCGCATCACACAA
The DNA here is from genome assembly GCA_963556165.1 of Tipula helvola. NCBI lineage: Eukaryota > Metazoa > Arthropoda > Insecta > Diptera > Tipulidae > Tipula > Tipula helvola. The sequence goes on from CAUVYM010000526.1 coordinate 7,315, forward strand.
GGAAACAAATACACACTTTCGAGCTACCCGAGCAAATGGATGATGGATTGTCTCTTAAACCTATAAAGTATAATTGAAAGAAAGTTAAGAAAATAATTAAAAATTGTATAAGCCCGAAAAAGGCACCAGAGCATGATCTTATTACTGGAAAAATGATAAGGGAATTGCCAGATAATTGCATAAAACTAATAACATTCATATTCAACGCAAGCTGCCCACAATTTCCAAGCTATTCGAAAAAATGTTATTAACGAAATTGAAACCAGTGTTAACAGTGCGCCATATTATTCCAGACCATCAATTTGGGTTTTGAAATCAACATAGTACCATATAGAACAAGTTCACAGAATTATAAATGCAATCAAAAGAACCTTCAGGGAAAACAAACATTGTTCTGCTGTCTTCTTGGATATTATTCAAGCCTTTGATAAAGTTTGGCACGATGGACTAATTTACAAAATTAAAGAACTTCTACCTAAGAAATTTCACTCAATTTTGGGAAACTATTGTATCATCTTGAAAGGTAATACATGGTTAAACAAAATAGTGCAACTTCTTTGTTTTACGATATAAATTCAGGTGTCCCACAATCAATATTATACTTGATGTACACAGCCGATTTGCCCGTAGCCAACAAAGTAATGATATCAACATTTGCCAATGATACGGCCATCCTGGCGTCACACAATACTCCCGAAACTGCCTCAAAGGAATTACAGAATCATTTGAAAAACATCGAGGACTGACTGAAGAAATGGCGAATAAAAGTGAATGAAAAAATATCAACACACGTCACATTCACGCTGAACAGACGCACCTGCTCGCACGTGGTACTAAACGATATAAATATTCCTCAACAAACCAAGTTCAAATACACCCACTCTCTCCCAGCCCGACAAAGTATGTCAATTAAAAAAAAAAAAATCCGATCGAAAGGAAAAAATCTGCACTATTCATTTATGCAAACTTAAAAAATTGAACGCCTCCCAGTTTTCCATAAAAAGATACCAAAGTTACGCTATATTGATTCGACGATATCATGAAGAATAAACATTTTTAAGATTCACTTTTGGACTATATACGCTTAACCTTGTCTATAAAAAATTGAACCATTGGAAAGTTGAAGAAGCAGAATCACAAAGTTCAGTACAAGATTTAGACTTTAATGTGCAAAATAATGATTATTATTTGCCAGATTTTGGAAGAAGGTTTGCCAATCTCTGTTTCGAATTTCCATGCTGGACAAATACAATGAACAGATATTTTACAAATTCAAATGAAGTAGCATCATCAGCCAGAATATAAGCCTATTTTAGCGATTTAAAATCTTCAATCACCCAAGGCACAACCTTAAGAGAAGATTTGCTTGTGGCTAAATATTGTCGTCAGATTGACAATGATATAAAATTTGCCAGGGCAGCACTGACTACTTATAAACTTGGCATGCGTAGAGCACAAGAAAAATCTAAAAAGATGCCAACAGAAAATGTGAAAAGAATATCACGAGATAATAAGCTTTTATTTGAACAAGAAAATTGGAGATATGCAAAATCCACAACAGACGCTGAAGAACATCAAAATGGAAATGATTTCTTATTTTTTTTTAAAAATGTTCCGTTGTCGTCGTCTACCAATAAAGATTTCACATTAGTGGAACTGGATGATCTAAAAAAAGAACAAGCGGTGAAAATTGTAATTCAGGAAGAATCATTAAGAAAAAATACAATTCCTAATTCGGAAAGCAAAAAACAGCGAGGAAAATACCTAACACCAGATCCAGAATTGTATTTAAAACTTCAAAAACCTGGAACAAGTAAAAAAGAAAAAAAGAAAACGGTTCTTCAAAATGGTAGTTCATTAAAATCAAAAATGGTTGATGGTTTGAAGATCAACATAAGAAATACTTGCCCATACGATGCTATACTCGAAATATTAAGCAATGCTTGTTGTAATAATCAGGCTTTCAAAGATATAATTGAAGGATTAAAACACATACCTATGGCTGCTCGTTACTTGTGTTTTTTCACAACTATTTTAGATTATAGCATCTCTGGACCTAGCAATGTTGTATTTACTTCTCGCGCTCATATCCTCAAGTCCTTGATACCAGTTGCGAATGGTGAAATAGATTGTGAACAGAATATTCATGTCTTATTTATAAATTTAATGAACCGATGTTCTAGTTTCGTTGAAATATCTGACTGTAATGTTTGTCAAAAAAAAAAACAAATTAAAAAATATGTTGTTCCAATACCTGATACAAGGGTGATTGAAAAAAAATATAAAAATTTGGAGAAAATTGTTCAGAACTATTTTACAACAAAATTTATGCATTGTGAATCATGTAAACGCCTCTACTCTACATTAACACAGTATGATCTATATACGTATCTCTGCTTAGATACTGATGATGCTTATATAGATTTTCCAAAGACGACGCATCCAGAAATGCATAAGAAAACGCAGACTAGTGAAGTGGTCACTGGCCAAGATGAAGATGACTCCGATGATGCAGACAACTTTGATGAGAAACTTGACGAAGACTCCAATGATGATAGCTCTACAATAAAGGAGAGTACATTAGAGCACATTCCAACCAAGTTACAAATTGGCAGCTTTACTTATGTATTATGCGGTATAATACAATACAAGCCTGGTACAATAGGTCATTACGTAGCTTTCTGCCGTAACATCAAAAATTTGTGGACAGAGAAAAATGATCTGTGCAAATACGGTAAGAAAGCTAATCCGCAAAAAACCAAAATAAAAATAAGTACACTTTTTTATGTTAAAGTCAAATAAAATGTCATTTGTCGTCTAACTTTTTGTAGTTATGTTTTGTAAGTTTTAATTCAAGAATAAAATAAATTGAAGTATATACTTCCGGCTTGTTTATTATATTATTGATTATTGTATATTCATTCCGATTTCCTTACCCTTATACTAAATTCTTGGTTTTTACGGGCACCCCTTACCACTACCTATATGCGGAGGGTATCAATCTAAAATGCATCATTTTTTCCCACGATCCCCACATCGCCCTATGGTTAAGAAAAACCTCTTCCACGAGGGAAAACCTTCACCAGCCGCATGATCTGGAAACTAACCTCAAAGGAGAAAACCCAGAAAAAGTTATAAGAATTTCTACAACAACCAGAATTCAAACCCGCGTGCCACTTGAGCAGTCGTACCTCAGTCTATCGTACAGACTAAGCTTTAACCCCCCAATAAGCTACGACCGCTTATAGTTAAATTTTTTTTTTAAACAAGGTTAAGCTTATATAGTCCAAAGGTGCATGATTATTCTTCACGATATCGTCGAATCAATATGACGTAACTTTGGCATTTTTTTACAGAAATCTGGGAAGGGTTCAATTTCTGTAATTTGCATAAATGAAAGGTATATTTATTGTTCTGCCGGTCAGTATTTTGTTCTTAACTTTGCGATCCTAAAACATTAATTATACCGGTACCAGCACTTAGATATTTTGGAGCTACTGCACGTGCGTGACTGTTTCTGCGTCAATGTAACGTCGTGAGTCTTTGCGCTTTGCACGGACATACTATTTTTATTGTTTATAATAAATGCATATAAATAATCGATGACCTAAAAATGGTTCAATTTTTTATAGACAAGGTTAAGCGTACATAGTCCAAAAGTGAATCTTAAAAATGTTTATTCTTCACGATATCGTCGAATCAATATGGCGTAACTTTGTGATTTTTTTACAGAAATCTGGGAGGGTTCAATTTCTGTATAGTTATTGTTTGGTTGACTAGTATTTTTTTTAAATTTTGTCAGCCAAATTATTGTCAACCAAAATCATTGACCATCTGTGTTCCATCACCTAATCGATTCAAGTGTTTCTTAAAATATTAATGATTTTGACATTTTGTGTTGGGGTGCAGTTTTTATTACGTATTGTTTCATTTTTAAATATGTAAAGTAATTTAAATATCTGAGCTTTTGCGTATTTTTGGCGTCCGACGCATGCGCAGTCCACCAGTTATAACTGAGAAATCGCTTTTATTGTTTATAATAAAACCATATAAATAATCGAAAATCTAAAGGTGGCTCAATTTTTTTTTAAAAAGGTTCAGTTTTTATCACCCAAGGGATAATCGAAAAACCTTTATTTTTTAAGATATCGGCTTGTTAAAATGACGTAACTTTGGTATTTTTTTATGGAAAACTGGGAGGCGTTCAATTTTTTTAGTTTGCATAAATGATTAGTGCAGATTTTTTCCTTTCGACCGGATTTTTATTTTTTTTTAATTGACATACTTTGTCGGGCTGGGAGAGAGTGGGTGTCAAATACTTAGGTTTGCACCAAGAAGACTGACATGGAAAAAACATATTGAAGCAAAGCGCAACCAAATAAAAATGACGTTTTCCAAAATGTATTGGCTGGTGTGAAGGAAATCTCAGCTGTCATTAGACAACAAAGTTTTACTATATATAGTGATAATCAGACCTATATGGACATATGGTATCCAGTTATGGGGATCCATCAGCGTGTCAAACAGAGAACGCTTTCAACGAACCCTAGCGAAAATACTTCGCATTATTACCAATGCTCCATGGAACATTCGAAATAGTAATATACACGCCGACCTTGGAATTAAAACCATTAAAGAAACAATTACAGAATTCAGTTCGAAATATTACTCAAAACTAGAAGCACATCCCAACGAATTGGCCAGGGATATATTAAAACAGCCTCGATTTAAGCGACTAAGAAGAACCGATCCACTCGGACTGATGAACCTATAAATTTTGTTAATTTTTAGGTTATATATATGTATGTAATATCTAAATTACCGCCCCGGTGGCACAGTTGTTAGCATGCTTGCTTTAAGCCCCGGAGGTCCCGGGTTAGATTCCCGGCGGGTGATGAAAAAATCACGGTTGGTTAATGTAGGGCCAATGATCTAATCACTCATTATCCGTTAAAAAAATGATTACGAAACTTCACAGTGAAGCGGCCAAATCCCTCTATGGGATGTAGCGCCAGCGAAAAAAAAAAAATATCTAAATTAATTAAACTGTGAAAACAAATCATAGGTAGGTATTAACATTGGTTAATATGTTTTGTTATGTTTTTATAACAATACGTTGATGTGTTTGTTTAATATAAAGAAAATATGTTTTGTTGTATTTATATTATAATGATGATTTAATTTCAGTTGGTAATTATGTTTTGAATCACAATAAATTTCACTTGCATTACTATTAATTTCTTGTACTACCGAATAACGCGAGTCTAAATTTTCTATTTCTTATTTGTGGTATAAACATTCTTGATATAAAATTATCTAGGTGTGTAATTATTTGTGCAAGTAATTGTATCAAGATCTATTTATATTTTATTTGGTTTGACTATGTTTAATAAGTGTTTGTGAGATATATTGTTAGTTGTGCTAGTTTGCAGAATATAAACTTCTAAGCAAGTATTTAGTAAGTGTGAACACCTCTCTTGATACTTGTAAGTCGTATATATTCTAGCGATTTTTGGTTAGTACTCATTTATTTATAATAATACTTACAACTTCTGATGATTGATACTGATTGTATAATGTATTCTTCAATTACTGTTAAGAATATACTTCGATTCACTATGTTCTTTATAATTCAAACACTATTTAATTATATTTTTATATTTCTGGATATACACTCTTTATTATAACTTTTATTTATAAACTTATATTCACTTTACTTGATATAGACTAAATCTTATATTCACTTGAATATTATGCAAGGATTATGACAATTTAAAATTTTTTTGTTAATTTAATTTTTATTTTTGTATTCTGTGACAATTTATTGATATATATATTTTGTTTTAATTTGATCGATAAAATTTTGAACAGAGTGACGTTGTCTGTACGATTTTTAGAATAACTATTTTTTAGACGAATTTAATATAACGACAACAACTGTTCTTGATGATTTTAATAATACAACAACATTTTACTTCAAAATTTTTGTTCTTATATACTAAAAATTTTACTTCTTAACCTATTTTATTTTCACACACACACATATGTATTGTGATAATTAATTTTCCAATTTTTCTGCTGAATCTAATAAACCTAAAAAACGAAATTACTTTACTTTAATATTTTCAATTTAAAATTTTACTCGTCATTAAATTTTGGGTCGTTTACGTTTACCATACATTCTACTTTATTTTAGGTCGTTTACTTTGTTTTTATTTTCAATATCGCATTACAATGCATTTCTTTCTTTTTATTAAATTTTTGTTATTTATGTTTTCCAGATTTACGTATTGTTTTGTTTTTTGCTTATTCTATATATTTTCATTTTAGGTCATACATTATCTAATCCTATGTTACATATTTTTATTTCCTTCTTTTTTATGACTTAATTTCTAATTATTTTATTTTTTCTGTCTCGTCTGTTTACTAAAATTATGCGTGGGATTTTTACGACACTTTTTAATTTGATTTTTGATAATTTCTTATTCTACAATTTATTTTATTTTATTACAGATTTTGTGTACCAATTCTGTTTAATTAATTTTTCTATTAAATTTAAATTTTGTTCAATTTTATCTTTTTCCAATTTTGTCGTTTTTAGATATGTTGTGGATTTTCTGTGTGATTTTCTGTGTTTAATGTGAGATAAACAATGTGTTCTTTATTTCTGTTTTATTTAGGTTACCCCAGATAATTCACAACAAATATTTAAAATTGTAATAATTTTAGGTTAAGATTAGAATACTTTTTGTTAGTTTCTTTTGTAGAAAGATTCAAGAATAAAGCCATTGTCAGTATTTAAAAAAAAAAATATTATCGGAGGTATTATTTAACTACTAGGAAATGAGTTATTTTTAATTTTGGGAAAAAGTTAAAATATAATTAACTCCGTTTGGGAAGAACGACCGATTTTTTACTGTGTACAAATAACTATTTAAAATACGATTTACGTAAATCGTTAAAACATCTTAAAATAATAAGTAGGTTAATTTTCAAGGTGCAAACAGGAAATCTATTTGGCCTTAGCGAAAATCTTTAAAAAAAACTCTTATTACAAGTACTGTATAATACCCATCCAAAAAACAAACGGTATTTTCTTATCACTACATAAAATTGCTTAAGCATAGTCTGCTTTTAATTGTATCTCCAATCTTGAATTTTAAATTCACATAAAATAAATTTTATTTCCAGAACTTTTTAATAAATATTCTCGTACAGATAAGGAGTTATTAATATCGATTTAATATTTCATTTATTTTTCTTCAATTTTTATTTTTATTTTTTTGGTTCGTCTTAAAAAAAATCGGTAAAATATAATCTCAACCTATTGAGATTTCTTGAATATGATAATGCAACATACTTTTTAACCCAAATACGAAATAACTAATTCAAGAAAAAAAAAATGGATTTTTTATCATTTTAAATTGGTTCAGGGAGTATTATGTATATGGGTACATAATGAAAAAGTAAAATCTAATAAAATCCCGCAAAAAAAAAAAAAATATTTCAACAAAAACTATAAAATTAAAATGAAGGATGAAATTATATTCAACAACGAAACGAACGAACGAACGATCAAACGATTGAGCTATCCTTTTAACCCCTACGTGATTAGAATATTTTTGTGTGATTTCTGGGTATAGATTTTAATATTCTGACTTTATGATTTTTTTTGTTAGAAGGTTATTTCTTTCGTCGGTGTTATTTTGTATAAGCATTATACGTTTAAGTAAGTCAAGCTATATATTTAGAGAAGCCTAACAAAAATTGTAATGTGTAGTCTTCAGTGTAAAAATAAAAAATACTTTAAAAAAATGTTTTCCTCGATAAAACGAAAAGTTTCCCCAAAATTAGCAAAACTATTGATCGAAAAAATGAGGAACTTATGTTTGAAGAGAAAACTTTTTATCAATTTTACGTATAAAATGTTTTATAACGCTACACTAAAAAATATATAAACTACACAGACAGATATCTTTTTGAATTTCGTATATATAGGATAAATATCTAGAATATATTGTAGTATAGAATGAATAAGAAAAAAGTTTAATTTAAGTTAGAAATATATTTAATTGAAAAGCTCTACTTTTATTCAAATTTTTCACAAGAGTACAAGAAAACAAGTTAAAAGTTTGATGAAATACTTCTATATATTTTTACAACTAATTTAACAATTTTTGATATATCAATGTGGTGTTATATATGTCGCAAACTACTCATATAAAAGTTTCATGGTCGCATAAAAAAATATGGCGTTGGTATAGTACATGTAATTCATATACACATCCAATGAACTATTCTCCAATGTATCTTTACGTTGATTGCCCAATTTTATTATATCCAAACACAGTACTGGTGTTTATTCGTATATATTATACATTTGTCTAGTTAACATGATGAATTATGTACATATATATAAAGCTTTTATTTATTTTGTCCATTTTGGTGTTTGTTTTTGATTGACCAGTTTGCTAAACAATTTACTAGTTTACTGTCTATCATTTTATTCGTACGGGTTAGTAATTTGTTCCCATTTCTATTACACCTCGGCAGTTACATTATTTGACCAAATACTGTAGGTACAGACGAAATACGTAGAAACTCAAATATCAATAAATGAATATAGTATATCACGAAACTTTAACAAAATGTAAAGTAAAAAATGATTACGATTCACATACAACTGTATTATATACGTACTGTTTTGTAGTATTTAATTTCAAAAAGCTTTTTTTTTTTCTCCCTAAGCATACATCTTCTGTACTATAGTATTACATTTTAATCTAGTGTACAGCAAAAAAAAACTGGCAACAACAAATATTGTATAAAATGAAAAACTAGCAGAGAAAATTATTTGGATTTTTTTGTTAGGCTTCCTTTTTGAATACAAAAAATAAAAAAATTCGTTTCGCTAAATATTACTTGCAGTTACAGTCGCTTTGTTCCGCACCGTTCAAATTGTATATCATTAACGGGTATAAAATTGAAATACAGTTTGATGTATGCTTTGCTTGCGAAAATGTTTTGTTAAATATTTAAGAATTCAATTATTTGTACGTCTAGCTCTTGTTTATGATGAATAACCTGAAGTAAAATTTGGTTTGGTTTTGCATAAAATTGTTTTCTATTTTAATGCCGTATATTCAAAATGTTATTTAATGTTCCTAAATGGTAAATAAATCCATATTTGATGTACTTTTTAAAATGGATAAAAACGGTGATAATTTTATAAAGTATTCTTGCATTTCACAGTAGGTATATGAATTATATTTAAATACGAGGTACTTACTAATAAATTTCAGCCGCCGAGTAACTAACCTGAAAAGAAAAAAAAAACACTCTTAAAATATTGGCAAATTTTGGGCATAAAATGATTTATTATTTACGTTGAAAAACAAAATGTCGAATCAAAATTTCAAAAGAGAAGTAAGCAGAAGGTTCTTAGACAGTTGAATTTTATTTAATTTTTATTTATTTTCCGTTCTATGCGCACTCACTGAAAAACTCTACCCTTAACATGTAATAGGAGTTTACGTATTAATTGCATGTACTGTTGTCAGTGAAGTTTTGGTACAAAGTTTCAAATTTGTTTGGTATAGGTTGATCTTCCTTATTTATTAAGTTTTAGTTTTACTACCACCGAGTCAACATTTAAAATAATTTGCTGATTTCTTGTGTGAAAAGTTCAATGAGCAGTTAGTAATTAATTTATTTTTTAATATTGTGGTGTTAAAAATATGTGAGCCGCCTCAAGTAAAAACAGCTGGGCCAAATCAGCAGTAAGCGATATCCGCAAGCGAGTTGTCACCACGATTGTTATTAATAAAAATAAAAATGTGCATTATACATATGTCGTTTTCAATTAATTTTTTCCCTCTATGAAAAGCAATCTCAATTTCGGCGTCAATCGAACAAGAACATCTCATTGCTCTTTTATGTTTATGGGTTATCTGTCAAAATATAAAAAACTAGAAAATTGCAAATATAAAATCTAAAAAATTCGTTTTCGATGCAATGTTTAAATTAATTTAATGACACATCTACTAAACAAACAATACACTGAAAAAAGGACCATTTGAAAACTATTTGTGGCTAAATATCGAATGTTTGGGATAAACTCAAATAATTTATAATAAATTAATCTTATTGGATACAATTAATTATTGTTACCCTACCTCTCCACCTGACATATACTATACCAGTACCATTAGGATTTTTATAAACAAAAATATTAAAAATGGCGTCGGGTGAGGTAAACGTGCGAGGTGCGATACGTTATTTATTAATTGAATTAATTTCATAATTTTCTCCTTTTCGTTCATATTGAAAATATTTATTATTAAAACTTAATTTATTAGCATTAAGGTTCAACACACGCGGGATTACACTTGCCGTTATTTTGAATTGTGTATATGTCGTATATGAAATTATTATAACATCGAGTTTCGCCAAATTATTACAACTTGCTGGTATAATTTATTGGAATTTTATAACATTTGGTGTCTCCACTAGCAAAAAAATAAATATTAATGGTATAGCTCAATGGTAGATTGCAAGTGGAGAGGCCGGGTTAGTAACAATCATTTAATAATTCACGTAAACAATTTATTTCAAATAGTAGTGGTGGCAAATAATTCAAAGTGTCTTGCAAACTGTTTGAGTGTTTCCAAAGCACACTTAATAAAAAAATTAAATATGGTAGCCATAAACAGTCAAAACGTTATCCTCAAACACTTAAAATGTTTGTGGTAAACACATTGTCAATGTATTGTTCGGTACAACTGCTTCTTATTTCCTATAAACAATTCATGTTTGTGTGCAACAGAAATATATTTAAAATATATTTTTGTAGAGTTCGTGGTAAATGGATGTGTGTGATAAAAGAAATTCTCTAAAATATAATTTTATTATAAAAATTTAAAGTATGTGTAGTGAAAAGTATATAATTATATTATTTACGTGAGTTTAGTGCGGGTATACATAACATTTCTTATTCGAGAAACGAAACGTGTTTTATTGGAAGTTGGAAGTGAAAAATTAGCCAAATAAAATAAGATATAGTGAGAATTTTACTGCACACATTAGGTTATTACCTCGAAAATTATATTTCAAAGGTATATGTTAGTTAATTTTTTTTTTTATATATTTATGGTACCAAAATGATAATTCTCGGGATCAGTAAAATTATAATTATAGTAAAATATATAAGTGTTTCATAAAATGGAGTATTTCGAGGCGTTACAGGTCTTACACAAACAAAAACTAGAAATAATACCGGTTTCCGGAGTAGGTACATTTACTTATGAACTATTTCATAATGCAGGTATTTTAAATAACTTAAGTTTTTTGGAATGGTTTCTAAATTAAATAAACAAATTATTTTCTCTAGTTCGGTCTCACTTTAATATCAGAAATGAATTTAAATTTACACTCGAAAGTGGTGCTGAAATAAAACCTGTATTTTTCGTTCCGTATGTACAGAGGTACCAACAGAATTTAATATTAGCAGTTTTTGAAAATCACATTATAGAAGAAGAAGAAGTAGGTATTCTGAAATTGCTGCGCAAGAAATTACACAGAATGTTGTTTCAGAAACAACTGCCAGTTCGGATAATTTCGAGATTCTGCATCAAAAATTCAAATACAATAATAATGTAATTAGGAGCATTAATTATTTAATCCACTATTTCCTATAATTGTATATGTATTTAAATTTTATATAGGAGATCCGTGCTCTCCTTTCCAAGTCAGTACCAGAAGCTATTGCAAAATATATCAAAAACTCAGCTTTTTTGGATAATAGTGACAGAATCAAGGTCTCCAAAATCAGCATACACAATATTTTGAATAATAACCCTTAAACTGTGTAAGTGTGTCAAAATTATAGAATAATTTATAGATCTAGTATTAATATTTTTTGTTAATTATTGAACTATACGTTTAAGGTTGAGTAGAGCTGATTTCAACAACTTAACTGATAACTTGTTGGATATTTTCAATAAATGCACTGAATGCAAAAGTGTGCACTACACCCCAGCTGAAAAGAAACGTGCGGCAAGAAGAAAGTTATTCGACGCATATTATAACAAGAAAAATTTGTTATCTCGAGCTGGTGTAATAACTAGAAGGAAGTTATCTTTCAAAAATAAAGCTGAATTACCACAAGAATCTGAAAGTGAGCAAACAGAAGACGAAAGCAACAGAACCGAATTTTTAGAAAATAATGTCAGTCCGTGAATGAAGTGGTAGAACATTGGAAAAATACACACAAAACGCGAATGTTA